>OU342682.1:28617500-28889053 GCA_910589285.2 Mythimna ferrago | reverse complement strand
AAACGGACCACTTTGCCTTCTTGGTGTTATAGATACGCGTCGAGACTGGCCTTAGGGGTTCCAAAGCTTTCTCTAAGCGCATGGAGAAGGTGATTGCATTGTGATCGGATGAGGTCAACCCTCTTTCTACTCGCCACTCCTCCATTTTTCCCAGCAGCGACAGACTGCATGCGTTCATCTGTGGCCAGCTTGGAGCGCTGGAGATTGACTTGGATGAATTTCAATCTTGCTGTCGATCTTTGTGAATTTTGAGGGGGACTTTGTTGGTGGTTTTCCTGCGGGTCGCCCTTAGCAGTAGGAAACGCGCGACCGGGCTATCCCATCCCATTTTTGGCGTTCCTGGCAGTCTTCGCTGAACGCAGTGTGTGCCAGGTCGCTTCCTTTTTTCTGTGCCCCCTTGCAGTTTATACACGTGGGCTCTTTGCCTTCGGCTCTGTTCTGACAGTCCCTACCATCATGCGCACCGCTGCAAAAGAAGCATGACTCCTTTGCTGCCCCGCATATGGACCTGTTGTGTCCGTATCCGAGGCACTTTGTGCACTGAACGAGTGGGGACTGATCTACGACTGAGCACCGCTTGATACCCACGTGCACTCTCTGGGCTTGGGTGAAGATAAGCCACATTTTTGGTGAGAGTTCCAACACCGGATGGCACTCGTGGGGATTCCTCGCACGCTTCCTGTATCGCACTCTAGCCGCCTTTTCACAGCAAGAAAAACCATTTTTCCAAATTTTCATTTCTTCAAAATTTTATATCTCGATCCCTGGTTGACGTAGGTCGGTTCTGAGGGTGCCGTCGTACGCGCCTCTGCTCGCCCTACAGGATTCCTGCAAAAAACAAATCAGATTAGACATTTCCTAGAAGAAAATTTTTCGATTTTCGCAAAATATTGACTTTTTTATTAAAAAATTGACACTTATCTGATAATAACTCCCGTCTTTGTGGTCCGATCGTGACCAAAGTAGTCTCAAAAAACGGGCCAGCGCGTCGTCTGTGCGCCCCGACCCTAAAAAATTTGCATCCCATAGGAAAATTTTACACCCGACATAAAAAACCACAAAAACTTCAAATTTTCACCACCCACCCTGTATTTTTAAGAGTAGGTTTACCAAATTATTTTTATTTCTTTAAATTATTGGGGGCATTAAGACCACCCAAAATATACATTTGCGCCCTGGACAGCAGCCTTTATTAAGGCTACTTGACACATTTGACTCCTCTATTGAGGTTCATTGTGACTCCGACACCTCTATTGAGGCTTTTATTGTGACTCTGACACCTCTATTGAGGACTTCGTGGACGCCTCTATTGAGGACTTATTACCTACAATTTTAGACCTACTGATCCTCCTTTACAGGGATCAGTACTTTATTTATAAAGATTATTTGTTTTATTTATTTATTAATTATTGCTTTTGCTCTTTGGACTCCTTCGTCATGTTCCTCTCCAGGACCCCAGCAAAGAAAACCCTCACAGTATCCCATGTCTCTCCGTCGAATGCGGCACTCTCCATCACCTTCGAGGGGGAGAACTCCCCTCCCAGTGCTTCAACTCAAGCCTCCATTGTGAGGCGAAGCATTGGTGAGTGGGAAAATGGGAAGATGGCGGAGCCTCAGCCTCTTCCATCGGCCGCCGCGATTACATCTAAAGAAGCTGCCCCGACCGTGACGGCTTACCAGAAGCCTGTAAAGCGCGCCACTACCCAGCCAGATAGCAAGGCTGTGGCGCGCCGAACCTCCACTGAGGCACTGGGAGCGTCACCGGGGTCAAGCCAGCAGCAGCCAAACAAGGCCGCCGATCGGGTGACTGAGGCTCGCAACTGCCTTCTGCGCGCGAAGTCGCATCTCGGCGATTCGCGCAATCTGAGGGCAGACTTGAAGGCCGGAATCACCCAATCGGTGGAACGGCTGTACCAGCTCGTGAAGGAGGAGGCGGCGGCTGCAATGAAATTGACTGAACTGGCACAGAAGGAGGCCACTAAAACAACACTTCCGCCAGAAACACCTAAGACCCTTCCGGGAATTAACTCGCTGCTCACTTCACTAGCGGAGCACAGCGCGCTGGTGAAGGAGAGCAGCGAGAAGATGGAGAGTCTGCGGCGGGCGATGGAGAGGCAGGGGGAAGCGATGGGGAAAACGGCCACCTACGCGAGTGTAGCGGCGGATAAGCAATATGTGCCGCCGCAGCCGCTGCATTCGCTCATTATTAGCTCAGAAAACGCTAAGGACAGTAGTGCCGCTGTCGTGGACAAAATAAGGGTCGCTGTGGACGCCAGGGAGACGGGCATCCGTGTAGACAAGGTCCGTAAGGCGAGAGACCAGAAAGTCGTTATAGGTTGCCAAACTCGCCAGGAGCTTGACATGGTAAAGAGCAGACTGGGGGGCTCCGCGGTAGGGCTAAAAATCGAGGAGGCAACCAATAGAGATCCTCTGGTGATGTTGGCGGATGTTTTATCCTATAACAGCGACGACGACATCATCAGAGCGATCCTTAATCAGAACCAACACCTCCTGGGCGAGCTCAAGAAAGATGAGGTGAGAGTCGCAGTAAAATACCGCAGGCGAGCACGAAACCCACACGAAAGCCACGTAGTGGTCCAGGTCTCCCCCCCGGTGTGGCAGGTCTTGACCAGGGCAGGTCGTGCCCATATCGACTTACAAAGGGTGAGGGTGTTCGACCAGACTCCCCTTGTCCAGTGCACGAAATGCCTTGGATTCGGCCACGGCCGGAAGCAATGCACCGGGAAGGATGACCTTTGCTCGCACTGCGGCGACGCTCATCTGAGAGCAGACTGCCCATCGCGTCTATCCGGGGAGCCCCCCAAATGCTGCAATTGCAAAAGAGCGGGCCACGACAACCTGAGCCACAACGGTTTTAGCACGGACTGCCCGTTGCGCAGGCGGTGGGACGCAATAGCGCGATCCACCGTCGCATACTGCTAATGGCGCTACAACGATCAACATGGCGGGCGTACTCCCCCGAGAAGAGTCTAGGAAGCATGGGTTCGTCCAGGCCAACCTGCAAAGAATGCGACTGGCCACGGACGAGGTCATGCTGGAGGCCGCCGGTCGCGGAATCACTGCAGCTCTGCTCCAGGAGCCATATGTGGGTAGTGTCGGAACTCTTAAGTCGTACAGGGGGGTCAGAATTTACCAGAACACCGGCCGTCCGGGGGGCACTGTAAAGGCGGCAATCGCCGTATTCAATAAAGACATTGAAGTCATACAGTGCCCAGATTTCACGACCGACAACATCGTGGTCGTGAAAATCCGCACGGCTGGCTGGGAAATCACACTGGCCTCCTTTTACTTCGAGCCAGACACGCCCATAGAGCCATACCTGAAGCAGCTTGTGAATATAGCGACGACGGCCTCGGCGAGACTTCTGATCGGGGGGGACTCCAATGCCAAGAGCCTCTGGTGGGGCAGTGGAAAAACCGACTCCAGGGGAGACAGCCTGGCGGGTGCTCTAGATCAAACTGGTATGCAGGTACTAAATGTCGGGGACACCCCGACCTTCGAGACGGTCCGGGGGGGGAATACGTACAGTAGCTGCGTCGACATCACCGCGTGTACAGCGGACATGCTCGACCTGGTGGAAGACTGGATAGTTGACCGGGGTCTGACGAACTCGGACCACAACGGCATAACCTTCAATATAAAATTGAAAAAGGGTGGGATCGTACACACACAGCGGACGACGAGGCTGTATAATACAAAAAAGGCGAACTGGAGCCAGTTTCATGAGAAACTGGCTCAGTTAAATGCAGACCACCTAATCAGCCCGTCGGAAGTTACAGCAATCAGCAACACTCAACAACTTGAAAACACAATAAACACATTTACACACAATATACACCAAGCATGCACTGAACACATACCACTCATAAAAACACACACGAAACTCACCCTGCCGTGGTGGTCCGACGAGTTAGCCATCCTAAAGAAGGAGGTAGCCACCAGGAAGAGACGAATACGCTGCGCAGCCCCCTCTCGGAAGGCCGGGGTGATAGACGAGTACCTGCATAAAAAGACCGAGTACCTTGCCAAGACCAAGGATGCCCAGACTCAAAGTTGGAAGGAGTTTTGCGGGAAACAGGACAAAGAAGGGCTTTGGGAAGGAATTTACAGGGTGATCGGCCGCACGTCGAAACGGTTGGAAGACGTCCCCTTGAAGTGCAATGGAAAATTCCTGGGCCTGAAGGAGTCGACGAGGCTGCTTGCTGAGACCTTCTACCCGGAGGATAGGGAGAGCGATGATAACGCGGACCACCGAGCCACTCGACTGAAAGCCGAATCCGTGAGCGAGGAACATGATGACAACCATGACCCCCCGTTCACGGAGCATGAGCTACGAGTGGCCGTGGAGAGCTTTAACCCGAAAAAGGCCCCGGGTGCTGATGGGTTCACGGCAGATATCTGCGCGCGAGCGGTCTCGCAGGACCCAGGAATTTTCCTGGCCATTGCAAACAAGTGTTTACAGCTTGGCCACTTCCCGAAGCTCTGGAAAGAAGCGGCCGTCATTGTCCTGAGGAAGCCCGGCAAAGAAGACTACTTCCAGCCAAAGTCTTACCGGCCAATTGGCCTGCTCCCGGTCTTGGGAAAGGTGCTCGAGAAAATGATCGTGGGGAGATTGAAGTGGCACCTTCTCCCCAAAATGAGCGCCCGCCAGTACGGGTTTGTGCCCCAAAGGAGCACTGAAGACTCCCTCTATGACCTAATGGGACACATAAGATGTAAGCTCAAGTTAAAAAAGCTGATAACAGTGATCTCATTGGACATAGAGGGAGCCTTTGATAGCGCGTGGTGGCCGGCCATAAGAGTCAGGCTTAAGGAGGAAAACTGTCCCGGCAATATAAGAAGGGTGATCGACAGCTACCTTCGGGACCGAAAAGTCGAGGTTAGGTATGGTGGTGAGACACACTCCGTAAACACGTCCAAGGGGTGTGTCCAGGGCTCCATAGGAGGCCCAATCCTATGGAACCTTGTCCTCGATCCACTCCTGAAGGTGCTGACTGACAGAGGCATTTATTGCCAGGCGTTCGCCGATGACATAGTCCTGGTTATTGATGGAGACACTGCGTTGGAGGTCCAAAGACAGGCCAATGCCGCCCTCGCCTGTGTTGGGGAGTGGGGAGTCAAAAACAAGCTAAATTTCGCGCCCCATAAAACACAAGCGATGGTGGTGACGCGGAAGCTTAAATATGACGAACCACTCCTGAGCATGGGCGGGGTCGACATTGGCATGTCAAAGGAAATAAAAATCCTCGGCCTGACCATCGACAGCTGCCTGACATTTAACAAACATATTGCCAACATATGTTCAAAAGTCGTTAAAATATACGGGCAGCTGTCGAGGGCGGCCAAAATTAGCTGGGGCCTCCACGCAGATGTCATAAGAATAATTTACAATGCCGTCATAGAACCAGTGATTATGTACGCGGCGAGCGCCTGGGCTCCGGCAGTGGGGAAGCTGGGAGTAAAGAAACAGCTGAATGCAATCCAGCGTGGATTTGCGCAAAAGCTCTGCAAAGCCTACCGCTCGGTCTCCTTGAACGCAGCACTACTTCTCGCCGGGATACTCCCACTCGATATACGTATAAAGGAGGCAGCCGCCCTGTACGAAGCAAAGAGGGGAGTACCCCGGCCGGATCTGGCGGGTGGGGAGGTCGAGCGGAGAGCGGGGCACGCCGAGAATGGACACCCGGCAACGCATATGCACCTGCAGTTCAGGAGCCTGATAGACGAAAGTGAGCTAAATGCGAATAGCGACTTCGCCGTCAAGATCTATACGGATGGCAGTAGGATTGACGGCAAGGTGGGAGCCGCAGTCTCTTATTGGGAAGGCGCGGCAGAAACCAAAACCGTCAAGCTTAAACTGCCATCCTACGGCACTGTCTATCAGGCGGAACTTCTGGCCATATGCAGAGCCACGGGGGACATTGTGCGGCGTGCTCAGCAGAGCTTTGCAATATACAGTGATTCGAGATCCGCGCTGGAGACTGTTACCAATAACAACTCCCTGCATCCCCTGGCGGTTGAGGCCCGCAAAAACCTGCGACTGGCCTTCGGCCAGAGCAAAACTGTGTCCTTGTTCTGGCTGAAGGCCCATGCGGGACTAGCGGGCAACGAACGCGCCGACTATTTGGCCAAAATGGCTGCCCTCACCCTAAAATGCGCCCCTGAATACGATAAGTGCCCGGTCTCATTCGTCAAGGGTCTTATCAGAAGAGAGTCTCTTGGCGAATGGAACCGGAGGTATCAGTCCGGGGAAACTGCTGGGACCACAAAAGTCTTCTTTCCGGACGCTATTGAAGGGTACAGAATCATCAGAAAGATGTCGATGGATTATATCCAAACACAAATATTGACGGGGCACGGTGGGTTCTCCGAATATCTAGTCAGATTCAAATGTAAGGAGAACCCATCGTGCACGTGCAACCCTGGGGTCGAAGAATCCGCCTTGCATGTCTTGATTGACTGCCCAATATTTGGTCGATCAAGATACGACAGCGAGCAGGAGCTGGGCCAAAAAATTAACAGAGAGACACTAAAAAATATAATGGCTGAAGGCAAAAAGAGAAAAATATTTTTAAAGTACGCAGTAAATGTAGCACAAGTCGTAATTAACAGGAACAAGTGAAGTAGTGAATACACCAAATATTAGCATAAAAAGATATAAAATATAAATATGTATATATATTAAGACAGCATTATATTTGTATACTATTAAAAATATTTATATGCATAAAAACACGAAAGAGAAAAGATAGCAATGGAAGAAAGGCCTCAAGAAAGCACAAAATATTGGTTTAATACCAAGGGTTTGTGCGACCCTTGAGGAAGGAATGTAGGAAATCAAGTAAGAATAAACAAACATATATATATCTAGACATAATGATCTATAAAATAAAATTATGATACAATACAACCACAAACACTTAAAGTACAGACGAGTGCAAAATAATAATGAATATATATAACATAAAAAATAAAGCAATTTTATACAATAATCAAATGAATAAAAGTCAATAATTACATTTATTAACATAAAGAATATTTAACGACCCTGCTTAGGGTAGGGAGTGGCGTATTGAAATCTATTAAAAAAAAAAAAAAAAAAAAAAACCTAACCTAACCTAACCTAACCTAACCTAACCTAACCTAACCTAACCTAACCTAACCTAACCTAACCTAACCTAACCTAACCTAACCTAACCTAACCTAACCTAACCAGTCTGAGTCCAACCGCGCTCGAGAACGCCACGTTTTTGCAGAGCTCTTCCGTTAAAAAATCATTTTATTGAGATTTGGTCGCGCTACAACATCGTGCGATATATCAAAATTTGTGTTTCTGTGCAGTGCATACGTGAGTGTTAAAGTTTTGTTTCGGAAAACTCGGTGTGGAAAATAATTTCATGAAAACTACAAAAATAGTGGTTTTGAGAAACTTCAGAGCCCTATAGCTCGAAAGTTATATCGGCGAGCTACTGGTTTTAAGACATCAGATCCTGGAGGACGCTGAGACGCGTCTTTTGACACCACTTGGGTGGCTATCTACCCATGCATTGCTGAGGAGGCGACAAAAGAGTGAAAATATAACCTCAAATTTTCACCACGAGGTTATCGATTTTGACGTTGGAGAACGCTGGTTTTCTGGCTGTTGCAGAAGACCTTAGAGAAGAGCCTGACGGAACTCAAAGCAGATTTTTACCTCTGTTGGAGTTGAAGATATACAGTTTCAAAGTTCAAAACTTTGAGTCTTCGCACTGAAAATTCTTCAGGCAGGACCCCACTTTTTTCCAACGGATCTTGCTGCGCGCTCACTAGACGAAGACACTGGAATCAAGTTAAGATTTTTTACGCCTCTATATATTGGAAAAAACTTCAATTTTGTAGATTTTCTTATTTTTCAAAAATTTTCTTTTAATATTTTAACATTTTAAAAATTGTAATATCACATCTTGTAGTTTAGTATTTTGTATTAATTCAGCAGTTTTTTCCAAATTTTTATATATGCCCGTTACAAAGATATTGAATTTTTAACCTTTTTTGTAAATAATTCAATAGTAAATAGAAATAAATTAATTTTACTCATAGAATTGTATCCAAAGCATATATTTGGTTTAGTTTAAGTCCAAAGAAGCGCCCAATAGCCTCAGGATTGGCGGAAATAGACTTTTCAGCCATTTTGGTTTTAGTTGGTTGTCAGACATAAGTTTAAATATCTTCGAAGCTATTGGACGCAGAAACCGCGGACTTTCACAGTTGTCAGCGGTATACGAGTGCGGATATTTTCTGTGTATTTTCAGGTGTTTTCAGGACCTGAAAATTTTCAGCCCTGAAACCATTTTTGGCGAATAGAGGAGGTCGAGCCAGGCACTGCATTCCAAACCGCGTTTCTCTGTGGCAAATGGTTGCGGAGTTATAGCCACCCAAAGTCGGGTTTTGACATTTATCCCCACCCTTTGGGAAACTTTGGCCTGGCATAGCTCCGGATCCGGAGGTCGCAGAGACTTGCCGTTTTCACAGTGGTGTCTGGGGAGACGACCTCTGTCCGATCCACTGGGTTTCAGGCGTTTTGGAGCTGAGAGTTTTCAGGAGCCTGAAAACCAAATTACGCGTTGGAGCGGGACGAGCCAAGCAGAACAAGCCCAAGCTCGGGTACTCTGCGATCACTGGGAGGGAAGTTGTACCGGGTGGAAGATTGACTTTGACAGTTCTAGGACTGTCAAACCAATTTTCGGACACGGATAACTCCCAAGTCGGGGGTCGTAGAGGGCTCGGGTTTTCTTTGGGGACATCGGCTGGCTCTTCCCTATCTGATAGGACTTGTTTCGGTGGCTTTCAGGACCCAAGTTTTTTCAGGCCTGAAACCTGCTCCGCGGGGTAGATCTTTTCGAGCCGGTTCGAGAGAGCCCAAGCACGGTGGTATTCGGGCCGTGGATCTCGGAGAAAACCGTTATTAACCATTTCTGGTCGCCATCTTGAACCAGCAACCAGAATTTTGAACCATTTTATCTCAGTAATCCCTTGGAGTAGAGCCATCGTGTTTGGGCTTATTTGAGAGGGCTCGGGGAGAACTATCGGTTTAGATTATTAGATCTTAAAAAATCTTTCAAAAATTTTTCAATAATTTTCAAAAAATTTCAAAAAATTTCTTTTTTGACAAATTGATAAGGATTACTTTTGGACACATTGGGTTCGTGACATCCGGCTCTCACTTGTGTTTTTAGCCGAAATTGACGAATTGTAACCCCTTGTATAGACCTTAAAGAAAGTATATTCACGAGAGTATATATGTTTTATTGATCGTTTTTATTTCTTGTTGTTAGACAGCATCCCTAATTTAGGGACAACTAACAAATTATTTAATTACTAGGACTATCTATTATCCCCTTTTACAGGAATAGTAAATTGTTTAATCCATACTTTGGTGGATTATTTTATTGACCATCGCACTAACCCCCCTTTACAGGGCTAGTATATTTAAGCGTAATCAGGACAAATTTTATCTTATAGACGATCTACCGACTAAAATAACTCCCATAATGTTTCTCGCACATACACCCCGCAAAACGACTGCTGCCCCAGAGGCTAACTCCCCGATCGACAAGGAAAAGGCAGGACCTTCTCCACAAAAACCAACGACCGCTCCCAATGTCCGCAAGAGCATTGGCGAGTGGGAAGGTAGCAAGAGAGATGACCCTAAAACAGTTGCTTCGGTTACATTCGTAGTGTCGCCCAAAAAACAGGCGCGGACTTCGGCGGCTCCCCCGGGGCCCACACAGAAGGCCACACTGTCCAACGCTGGAAGAGACACGAAACGGCGAGGCTCTGTGGAGGCTGCGGGGGTTTCGCCGGGGCCGGTGGCCACCGTCGACCGAGTACATGAGGGCCGGGTCTGGCTTTTAAGGGTGAAGGCCCATCTAAATGAGTCGCGAAATTTGAGAGCAGACTTAAAAGCGGGCATTACTCAGGCGGTAGAGGCCATGTACCGATTGATTAAGGACGCTGCCTCAGACGCTGCAAACTCGATCAAGGATCGAAATACGTGCTCTGTAGGTGTAGGAGAACAGGGTAATGAGAAGGGAGAACAAGATAGGGAAAAGGAGAAAAGTTTAGGAGCAGACGCAAACCGCCTTGTAGAAACTCTAGAAGAGCACTCCAAACTGCTGCAGGAAAGCAACAGGCACATGGAAGAGCTCAAATCTGCTTTAAATGAGCAGAGAGGAAATGCCACCAAAGAAGTACCCTCATACGCAGAAGTGGCCCGGGTCCGAGGCAATGGTGGAGTGTTGGAAAAACGCAACACACTGCACACGGTCGTGGTCACTTCGGGGGATGAAACAGAAACTGGAGAGGTGGTACTTGACAAAGTGAGGAAGGCGGTTGATGCGAAGGAAGGTTGGGTCAAAGTAGAAAGAGTCAGAAAGGCAAAGAATAGGAAGGTAGTAATGAGTTTCGCGACAGAGGAGGAAAGGGATAAGGTGAAGGATAGGTTAGAAAAAGAAGGTATTGACCTCACAGTAGAGGCCGTGAAAAATAGAGACCCGATGTTCATTCTTAGGGACGTCCTTATAGTGAATACCGATGAGGACGTACTAAAAGCCCTCAGAAATCAGAATAGGGATGTTTTTCGCGGCCTCTGCGATGGGGAAGACAGGCTCGAAATAAAATACAGGAGGAAGACCAGAAATCCCCACTCTGGGCACGTTGTGGTGAGCGCATCCCCCGTTATCTGGCAGAGGATAACAACAAGAGGACATGTCCATATAGACCTGCAGCGAGTGAGGGCTGAAGACCAAACCCCACTGATACAGTGCACTCGCTGCCTTGGCTACGGACATGGACGCAAATACTGCACGGAAGCGGTAGACGTGTGCAGTCACTGCGGTGGCCCGCATTTGAAAACAGAGTGCTCAGACTGGATCGCGGGAGGAACAGCTACCTGCAAAAATTGCAAGAGAGCAAATATGCCGAACATGGAGCATAATGCTTTCAGTCTCGAATGCCCTGTTCGCCGCAAATGGGATGCGATAGCACGGTCAACCACAGCGTATTGCTAAGGGCGCACCAGGTGAAATAATCGCTTACAAATTCGCACAGGCCAACCTCCAACGTAAAAAGCTAGCGACTAACGAGTTGCTGTTAGAGGCCGCAAATCGAGGAATCAGCGTGGTGCTCCTGCAGGAGCCCTATGTCGGTGGCTCAAAGACAATGAGGAGTCAAAGTGGAGTGCGGGTCTTCCAAGACGCTGGAACTGGGGATGGTACTGTAAAAGCAGCAATAGTTGTCCTTGACAAGAACTTGAAGGTAATACAGTACCCGAAACTCACCACAGAAAATATCGCTGTGGTGGAAATCCAGACCAGCGCTTGGGAGATCACACTCGTCTCATTTTACTTTGAGCCGGACAAACCTATGGAGCATTATTTAAAGAAGTTGCAGGAAATAGGAGCCGAAAACGGCTCAAAACCGATTATCGTTGGAGGGGACGCCAATGCGAAGAGCACCTGGTGGGGAAGCCCAGTGGTTGACCGAAGAGGCGAAGATATGTGCGGAACTCTCGGCGAGCTCGGGTTGAACATTCTCAACACAGGGGAAATTCCGACTTTCGACACAATTAGAGGAGGACAGCGCTATAGCAGCTACGTTGACATTACGGCCTGCTCCGACAGCATCGTAGGCCTAGTAGAGAATTGGAAGGTAGACGAGGGTCTCTCGAGCTCCGACCACAATGGCATAACTTTTGACATTAGGATGATAAGATCTAAAGGAATTCAAGTAGATAGAACCACAAGAATTTATAACACCAAAAAAGCTAATTGGCCCAAGTTTAATGAAAAACTTAACCAATTAATGATAGAGCATAAAATAAACAAAACAGAAATAGAAAAAATTTGTGACACAAAAAATTTAGATGAAATAGTAAATAAGTATACAAAAGTTATAAATGAAGCATGCAGTTCAGCAATGCCAATCAAAAAAGCACAAGAAAAACTCAAATTGCCATGGTGGTCGGATAAACTCGATGAGTTAAAAAAGAGTGTAGCCACTAAAAAGAGGAGGATACGATGTGCTGCTCCAGTCCGAAGATCGAAAGTCGTCGAAGAGTACCTGAAACAGAAAGAAGAGTATGAGATTGAGGCGGCCCGAGCCCAGACCGAAAGTTGGAAAGAATTTTGTTGTAAACAGGATAGGGAGGGGGTATGGGAGGGGATTTATAGAGTCATTGGGAGAACTACGCAGAGAGAGGTGGATCTGCAGATGATCAAAGACGGAAAAGTGCTTGATGCAAAAGGGTCAGTTAAATTAATTGCGGAAACTTTTTATCCAGAGGACCTGCACAGCACCGATACCACATATCATGGTCTAGTCAGAGCCAAAGCTGAAATGGTAAATGAAAAAGATGAGGAAGACCTGCAGGATCCACCTTTCACCTTGGCAGAGCTAAAATCTGCATGCGACTCCTTCAACCCAAAAAAGGCGCCGGGGTTGGACGGCCTTACAGCCGATGTATGCAGTCAAGCCATTGGATGTGCACCCGATGCCTTCCTGGCCCTTCTGAACCAATGCCTGAAATTAAACTACTTTCCCAGTTCCTGGAAGGAGGCTGTAGTGGTGGCACTAAGAAAACCCGGTAAAACTGACTACACCACCCCAAAGGCATATAGGCCAATAGGCCTTTTACCGGTACTGGGAAAAATTTATGAAAAGATGGTGGTGGCCCGCCTCAAGTTCCATATTATGCCAAAGATCAGTACTCGCCAGTACGGGTTCATGCCCCAAAGAAGCACCGAGGACTCCCTCTATGACCTTATGCAACACATAAGAGATAAGCTCAGTTTAAAGAAAATTGTTGTTTTGATATCTCTGGACATAGAGGGAGCCTTCGACAGCGCTTGGTGGCCAGCCATAAGAACCCGACTGGCAGAAGAAAGATGTCCGCTCAACTTGAGGAGGATCATCGACAGTTATCTGAGGGATAGAAGGGTCAGGGTGAGGTACGCGGGTGAGGAATACACCAAAGGCACTAGCAAAGGCTGCGTACAAGGCTCTATCGGGGGCCCCAACCTGTGGAACTTGCTCTTGGATCCCCTCCTTAAATCTCTGGTGCTTAAAAATGTCTACGTGCAGGCTTTCGCGGACGACGTGGTGCTTGTCTTCGATGGTGACACAGCAATGGAAATAGAGCAGGTGGCAAACGCTGCCCTCGAGCATGTTCGGGCGTGGGGTGTCGACAACAAATTGAAATTCGCGCCCCAAAAAACTAACGCGATGACCATAACCCGAAAATTAAAATACGACACCCCTCGGCTAAGCATGGGCGGGGTCAGTGTGGCCATGACAAAGGAAGTGAAGATCCTGGGTGTCACCATCGACGACAAGTTAACCTTCAATGCCCACGTCAAAAATGTCTGTAAGAAGGCAATAGGCATTTACAAACAGTTGTGCAGGGCCGCGAAGATTAGTTGGGGCCTTAACCCCGAAGTGGTCAGAATAATATACACAGCAACTATAGAGCCAATTATCTTGTACGCCGCTAGCGCATGGGCCCCTGCGGCAAACAAAACGGGAGTCATCAAGCAGTTAGGTGTCGTGCAACGCGGTATTGCTCAAAAGATGTGCAAAGCATACAGGACAGTCTCCCTCAACTCTGTGCTCCTGTTGGCGGGGATACTCCCATTGGACCTTCGGATACGTGAGGTAGCCACATTGTATGAGGCCAAGAGGGGGGTATCGCTGCCAACATTGGGGGGCAGGGAGATGGAGCGAGCAGTATCTGCACTTAAGTGCCCGCACCCCGCCACGCGTATCGACCTGAAGTTCAGAAGTCTGGTGGACCGGGAGCAAGTTGACGCCAGCGCCAACCCAGAGGTGAGGATTTTCACCGATGGGAGCAAGATTGGGGGTCGTGTCGGTGCTGCGCTGTCCGTGTGGAACAGCGAGGCTGAAACACGCGCCCTCAAGCTGGCGTTACCAAGCTACAGCACGGTGTACCAGGCGGAACTTTTGGCGATATCTAGGGCAACTGGGGTAATTCGGGAAAGCACGGCATCTACCTTTGGAGTCTACAGTGACTCTATGGCAGCTCTCTTGACGGTGATAAACCACAGTTGCCTTCATCCCCTGGCAGTAGAAGCACGAGAAAATCTGACAGCTGTTTCTCTCCAGAACAAGACAGTAAACTTGTTCTGGATCAAGGCTCACGCAGGGTTTGAGGGTAACGAAAGAGTGGATCAGCTTGCAAAGGAGGCTGCTATGAGGAGCAAAAGGAAGCCAGATTACGATCTGTGTCCTGTTTCGTTTGTCAAGCGTCAAATTCGTATGCTGACGCTTGAGGAATGGAACAGGAGGTACAAATCTGGAACCACTGCATCTGTAACTAAAATGTTTTTCCCGGATGCGATAGCGGCGTACAAGATTGTCAGAAAGCTGAGTATTAATGGGATTCTGACCCAGGTCATGACGGGGCACGGGGGATTCTCCGAATACTTGAACCGGTTCAAGTGCAAGGAGAGTCCGTCGTGCATCTGTGACCCAAACATGGAGGAGTCGGTTCCACATGTATTACTTTTCTGCCCTGTATACACGCGAGAGAGAAGTGATATACAGGCTGAACTAGAGACAGAACTGAACGAAGAAAGTGTGGGTGAAATAATGTTGGGAAAAGGTAGGACAAAATTCTTAGATTACTGCGTAAAACTAGCGAAAAAAGTAATAAAAAGAAATAAAAGCGATCAATAAAATATGTCACTGCTATATATTTGATGATATATGAGTCGTGCATATAAAACTGGAACAATAAAAACAGAGATAATATGTAAAATAGCAAGTAGTCGTGTTAATGTTAACAAGTAGAAACTGTATTAATTTACCCTGTGTGTCTAGTATTAGAAACAGAAATGTATAGTATAAATAAAGAAACTGATGCGTAAATATTAGACAAATAAGATGTAGAAATAAGATTAGTCAGTAAGAAAGATTGTTGGTTATAATAAATAAAGACCTAGTGTATCATTTCCCCCTAAGAAATTAGGAGAAATAAAGAATAATAACAATATAAGAATAACTACAATATAGGGATAGATAGATAAAACTAGAAAGCAAATGGGAGCCCCACCCATAAGAGACTGAAAGACGATGGATGAAAGAAAGACAAAGTATGCGGAATAAAAGTGCGAGAGGAAAGATAGCGAGAACTGGATTGAAAGTGTATTAGCGTAGACATAGACTCTTCTAACGTAAGAGGTAGAGAGAATAAAAAAAAAAAAAAAAAAAAAAAAAAAAAAAAACCTAACCTAACCTAACCGATCGAGTCCCCCCGCAGCTCTCGTGGTGGTCGGATCGTTTTTAAAGGTGCTCCGCACATAAAAATTCAAAAAACCGGTCAAAAGTGCTCCGATTTTAATAAATGAAGTGTCGTAATGTAGAGAAAATTTGCCTCCATACGCACAAAGTAAAAGAGTGAACCGGTTTGCAGTGCTGAAAAGTGCAAAGTGAAAAAACCCCTAATTTAGAGGTTAAGTGTTTTTAAACTACGACGTTTGCTGCATTTGCGGCGAATCTAAAGCGACGACCATATGTTTTTATTTGGAAAAACATAGCGGAAAGAGGACAGCTACATACCGGACCACTCCGGAACCATCTTCAATAAAGATCTCCTGAGAAAATTGGGAAAAACTAGAAAACACGTGGTCTGAAAAATCTAAACTAGACGTGACAGCCACCTGAAACTTTGCAGCACGCAAGAAGCAGTAAGGAAAGGAGGAAATCTGCAAGTATTAGATTTTTAAATAAAATACTTTTTATGTTAAAAATTAATGAAAATCGGATTTTCGGACACCTGTATCTCCTGAAAATCTAACATTTTCAAAATTTTTCAACTGCCATCTGTTGCGCGCTTGCTTGAAGAATAAATCCTGAAAAACTTTGATTTTTAGCTCTTCTAGTTTTAATATAATAATTAAAAAACTGTAAAAATTGCATAATTGTAAATTTCCATAGGTTAAAATTTTATTTTTTGTATTTTAGTTTTATTGTCGTATAGTGTACCATTCACCAATAATTTAAACATTTTTTTTCAAAATTTTTTGATTACCGGTTCTAAAGTTATTAAATTTTTAGTCATTTATTCAAATAAATTCAAAATAAATAGAAATAATTAGTTTTTTATATTAGAATTGACTTTTATATGTATATTGGAGGTGGTTCAAGCCCAAAGTTGAGCCCAGTAGCTTGAAGATTGACGGAAATAGCTTTTTTCGGCCATTTTGGTTTTTATGGTTGCCGTGTAAATTTCCGAATATCTCCGGAGCTATTGGGCGCAGAGAACCCGGATTTCCGCAGTTCTCAGCGGCATATAGGCGGAAATAATTTGTGTGGACTTTCAGGAGTTTTCAGGACCTGAAAGTTTTCAGCCCTGAAACCATTCTTGGCGGATAGAGGAGGTGGAGCCAGGCACAGCATTCCAAACCGCGTTTCTCTGTGGCAAACGGTTGCGGAGTTATAGCCTTCCAAAGTTGGCTTTTGACACTTATCCCCACTCTTTGGGAAACTTTGGCCTGGCATAGCTCCGGATCCGGAAGTCGCAGAGACTTGCCGTTTTCACAGTTGTGTTTGGGGGGACCACTTCTGTCCGATCCACTGGGTTTCAGGCGTTTTGGAGCTGGAAATTTTCAGGAGCCTGAAATCCTATTTACGCGTCGGAGCGGGACGAGCCAAGCAGAACAAGCCCAAGCTCGGGTACTCTGCGATCGCTGGTGGGGAAGTTATACCGGGTGGGAGATTGACTTTGACAGTTCTAGGACTGTCAAACCAATTTTCGGACTCGGATAGCTCCTGAGTCGGGGGTCGTAGAGGGCTCGGGTTTTCTTTGGGGGCATCGGCTGGCTCCTCCCTACCCGATAGGACAGTTTTCAGCGGTTTTCAGGACCCAAGATTTTTCAGGCCTGAAACCTGCTCAGCGGGGTGGATCTCCTCGAGCTGATTCAGGAAAGCCCAAGCACGGTGGTATTCGGCCGGACGGTTCCGGAGATAACCACCAGTAACCAAATTCCGGCCGCCATCTTTGATCAGCAACCGGAATTTCAAACTGCTTTGTCTCCGGAACCCTTTGGGATAGGGTGGCCGTGTTTGGGTTCATTGGATCGGGCTCGGCGAGCTCTATTCAGTGATTGCAACAGGGAGACTCTACATAGAGCTGCTCTACAAAAAATTTTTTGAAAACGGTTCTTACGACCAGCACTCGACTGTGGACCCTGTGTGGAGCCCCCTGAGGTCTGTTTGGTGTCTTTTGGCCCTGATAAAAGTCTTTTAAAGACGGCTCTTGGACATAAATTTTATAATTAATTATTGTAGTTTTAAGACTCCTTAGCGGTTTTGTTTCTTTTGAACAGCGCTATAATTTTATTATATTTTATATTTTATTTTGATTCTCGTTCCTATTGACGATAAAATAAGTGACGCATACCTCCAACATGTTCGGCTTTAGAACGCCATCAAATGCCAAAGACGGTGAAAAGTCACCGCCTAGACCTGGGGCAGTTGCCCCTCTGAATGTAAGACGAAGTATAGGTGAGTGGGAAGCCACTAAGACTAGCCCAACAAACAATGACACCTTCAACATTGACAAGACGCTGCAGGCAGGCCCTGCGAATACAAAGACAAAGTCTACTTTGGCCCAGGAGAGCAAGGGGACAACTGCGACTTTATTTAGAAGGTCAGTCGAAAAAAGTTCCCCACCAAAGGCCAAATATATAGACCGGTACTCGGAGGCTAAAGCGTGCCTAACCAAAACCAAGCTAAACCTAAGCAGCTCTCGAAATATAAAGACGGAGTTAAAAACAGCCATCTCCGAAGCTGCGGAGAGATTGTTTCAATTGGTTAAGGAGGCTGAAGCGGAGCTGAAGGCTGCCAAACTAAAATCGACAAAAGAGGGGCCGGCGACAGCTGAACCTAAATCAATGCCCACAAGCCCATCTTCTCCGGAAGAGAAGGAAGCGAGCAACGTGTTGCTCAAAACACTAGAGCAACACACGAAACTCCTTGCTGAGAGTAGCAGGCACATCGAGGAGCTTAAGGAGAGGATGGACCTCCAAAAGACAATCCTGGAAAAGGCCAGCTACGCGAGTGTGGCCGCAACTGGAGCTGTAAAGTCACTGCCAGGGCGCAGTACCTTGCATTCAGTGGTAGTTACCTCGAAAGATGAGACTGAGTCGAGTGAGGAAGTTTTAGAAAGAATTAGGAAGGTAGCGAATGCCAAGGAGGGATGGGTAAAGGTGGACAAAGTAAGGAAAGCCAGGGATCGAAAAATAATAATGGGATTTGAAACAAAAGAAGAAAGGACCAAAATGAAGACTCGACTCCAAAAGGAGGGAGCGGACCTCACCGTTGAGGAAGTCAAGAACAAGGACCCGCTTCTGGTCCTCAGGAACGTCTTGGTCGTAAATACCGACGAAGACATTATTAAGGCCCTGAGAAACCAGAATAAAGGTGTTTTTGGCGGCCTCGACGACGAGGAAAATAGAGTCGAGGTTAAGTACAGAAGGAGGACGCGAAACCCACATGTCGGCCACGTCATCGTCTGCGTCTCGCCTACCATCTGGCGACGAGCGCTGGAAGGCGGGACACTGCACATAGATTTTCAGCGCGTTAGAGTTGAAGATCAATCCCCGTTGGTGCAGTGCACCCGCTGCCTGGGCTTCGGGCACGGCAAGCGGTTCTGCAAGGAGCCTGCGGACCTCTGCAGTCATTGTGGAGACCCGCACATGAGATCGGAGTGCCCAGATTGGCTCTCAGGCTCACCACCTTCTTGTCGTAACTGTGCCAAATCTAAGACCGATCAGGGCACGCACAATGCGTTTAGCCACGACTGCCCAGTGCGCATAAGATGGGATGAAGTGGCCAGGTCGACTGTGGCATACTGCTAAGGGCACCTCTGGAGTAAATACCCCCTATGGAGTATTGCAGGCTAACCTCCAACGAAAAAAGCTTGCCACCAATGAGCTTTTTATTGAAGCTACGAAGCGTCGAGCAGCGGTGGCGCTTCTGCAGGAACCGTACACGGCCGGGGACGGAGTAATGAAGAGTCACAGGGGCGTTAGGATCTTCCAGAACACTGGCATAGGAGGTGGGACTGTGAAAGCAGCAATAGCTGTCTTCAACAATGATCTTGTTGTCAAGCAGTACCCGAAACTCACCACCAACAACATCTCGGTGGTGGGAATCCTGACCAGTGCCTGGGAAGTCACGCTTGTCTCTTTTTACTGTGAGCCGGACCAGCCTATCGAGCCCTACTTAGAACATCTAAGGCAAATAGGGCTCACTGTCGGTTCCGGGAAGCTGATCGTTGGAGGGGACGCCAACGCAAAAAACTTATGGTGGGGCAGCCCGAAGAATGACCACAGAGGTGAGGAAATGGTGGCAACTCTCGGTGAGCTTGGTCTGAATATACTCAACCGAGGGGAAATTCCGACCTTCGACACCATCCGAGGAGGGAAGCGGTACAGCAGTTACGTGGACGTCACTGCCTGCTCCAACAACATCCTGGACCTGGTAGACGACTGGAGGATCGACGAGGGTCTCACGAGCTCGGACCACAACGGCATTGTGTTTAACATTCTCTTGGAGAAATCCAAGGGAATTCAAATAGAAAGAACAACACGAAAATTCAAAACCAAAAAAGCCAATTGGTCCGAATTCCATACGAAATTCGGACAATTGAAAATAGAAAATAAATTAACAACTGCTGAAATTAATAAAATTAAAAACAAAAACGAAATAGATATCTTTACAAATAATCTTAATAAAGTAACAGACGAAGCTTGTAAATTAACAATGCCATGTAAAAAAGTTAAAGAAAAACTTACCTTGCCGTGGTGGTCCGAGAGACTCGCTGGGATGAAGAGGTTGGTCGCTACAATGAGGCGCAGAATCCGCTGTGCCGCCCCTGTCCGGAGGCAGAAGGTCGTTGAACAGTACCTGAAACAGAAAGAGGAGTATGAGTTGGAAGCGGCCAAAGCTCAGACCGAGAGTTGGAAGGAGTTCTGTGGAAGGCAGGATAGGGAGGGGGTTTGGGAAGGAATATATAGGGTAATAGGAAGGACACAGCGCAGGGAAGAGGATCTGCCATTGGAATGGAACGGTGACGTGCTGGACGCAAAAGGCTCTGTAAAGCTCTTAGCGGATACGTTTTACCCAGACGACGGACAAGAGAGCGACAATGTTCATCACCGTTTCATCCGATCGAAAGCCAAATGCGTGAACCTCGGGGAACAACATGGGTGCTGCGATCCACCGTTTACGTTGGCTGAGCTTAAGAAGTCGGTAGAATCCTTCAACCCAAAGAAGGCGCCGGGCTCCGATGGCTTTACGGCTGACATTTGCCGCGAAGTCGTAGGTAACGACCCGAGTTTATTTCTGGACTTCCTGAATAAGTGTCTGGAACTTCAATATTTCCCCGCGTCCTGGAAGGAGGCAACGGTTGTTATATTGAGGAAACCAGGGAAAGATAACTACTCTACTCCCAAGTCGTATAGGCCGATTGGGCTATTGCCTATACTAGGGAAGATCTTTGAGAAGATGCTGGTGGGCCGCCTAAAATTCCATCTTTTACCGAGGATGAGTACCCGCCAGTACGGATTCATGCCCCAGAGGAGCACCGAGGACTCCCTCTATGCTCTTATGCAGCACGTCCACCAAAAGCTCGCACAAAAAAGAATTATCACGCTTGTATCTTTAGACATAGAGGGAGCTTTCGATAACGCCTGGTGGCCAGCTGTTCGAGTCCGTCTGGCGGAGGAAAAATGTCCAATAAATCTTAGGCGGGTCATCGATAGCTACCTCAGTGACCGAAAAGTCTCGATTAGGTACGGCGGGGAAGTATACACAAAGGGCACCAGCAAGGGCTGCGTCCAGGGTTCAATTGGGGGACCCATCTTCTGGAACCTGCTCCTAGACCCCCTCCTTAAAGCACTGCAGAGTCTCGGGGTATATATCCAGGCTTTTGCGGACGATGTCCTCTTGGTCTTCGACGGGGAGACCGCGCTGGAGGTGGAGGCATCCGCCAACGCCGCTCTCGATCATGTTCTGGCGTGGGGTGTCGAAAATAAGCTTAAGTTTGCACCCCATAAAACCACTGCGATGGTAATAACAAGAAAGCTGAAGTTCGACACACCACGCCTGAGCATGGGGGGGACAGACATCGCCTTAGCAAAGGAGATGAAGATACTGGGTGTCACTATAGATAGCGGGTTGACATTCAACACTCATGTCTCGCTCGTGTGCAGGAGGGCGATTGAGATCTACAAACGGCTGTGCAGAGCCGCAAGGGTCAGCTGGGGGCTAAACCCCGAGATCGTCAGAACCATCTATGTGGCGACCATGGAGCCCATAATTCTTTATGCCGCTAGCGTCTGGGCTCCAGCAGCCAAAAAGCTGGGTATTCAGAAGCAGCTTCGGAACGTCCAGCGCGGG
The DNA here is from genome assembly GCA_910589285.2 of Mythimna ferrago. Taxonomy (NCBI): domain Eukaryota; kingdom Metazoa; phylum Arthropoda; class Insecta; order Lepidoptera; family Noctuidae; genus Mythimna; species Mythimna ferrago. The sequence continues at coordinate 28,867,573 of OU342682.1, read as the reverse complement.
ATTGCCCAGAAAATGTGCAGGGCATACCGCACGGTCTCCCTTAACTCTGCCCTGGTGCTGACTGGGATACTCCCACTCGATCTTCGCGTCCGCGAAGCAGCTGCACTTTACGGAGCTAGGAGGGGAGTACCCCAGCCCGTACTGGGAGGCAGGGAAGTGGAGCGGATGGCACCCGCGCTGGAGGCCCCGCACCCTGCGGAGCAAATGTGTCTGGAGTTCGGAAGCCTGGTAGATGAGGATCAGTACAATAACCACAGCAACTATGCTGTGCGTATATTCACCGACGGCAGCAAAATTGAGGGCAAAGTCGGGGCGGCGCTATCCTTGTGGAGTGGCGCCGTCGAGGCAAAAGCCCTCAAGTTTGCTTTGCCGTCCTATTGCACCGTCTACCAGGCTGAACTTCTGGCTCTGCAAAGAGCGGCGGGAGAAGTGCTCAAGCACAGTGAAACCACGTTCGGCATCTTCAGCGACTCTATGGCGGCCCTTCAGACGGTGACCAACTCAAGTTCCCCCCACCCTTTGGCAGTGGAAACCAGAGACGCCTTGCGCCGCTGTAAACTCCAGAACAAATGCGTCTCGCTGTTCTGGATAAAGGCCCACGCAGGGTTCGTGGGAAATGAGAGAGCCGACCAGCTTGCGAAGGATGCCGCTCTAAAGTCGAAGAAGAGGCCGGACTATGATCAGTGTCCCGTATCATTCGTCAAGCGAATAATCCGCTCGGAGACGCTTGACGAGTGGAACGGGAGATATAGATCGGGTGACACAGCTTCGGGCACAAAAATCTTCTTTCCGGACGCTGTGGCGGCGTATAAAGTTGTACGCAAGATGACCCACGACAGCTTGACCACGCAGATCCTGACGGGGCACGGTGGGTTCTCCGCATACTTGAAACGCTTCAAGTGTAAGGAGAACTCATCGTGCGCCTGTGAACCTGGCGTCGAGGAGACGGTTCTGCACATCCTATTCAATTGCCCAATTACTGAAAGGTTACGATACGAGACTGAGCAAAAACTTGGTGCAGAACTGAATGCTCAACAGGCACCGCATCTAATGATGGGAAAGTACAGGCATGCATTTTTAAATTATTGCAGTCAAATAGCGTCCATAGTAGTCAAAAGAAACAAAACCGTTTAAGTAAATATGCTGTCACAATATACTGCGTTATATTAAGGAACAGCATAAATAAATTAGTTGTTAAATAGTTTAAAGATAAGATAGTAAATGTGTAACAAATAAAGACGATGTTAAACAAAAAACTGCTCCCGTCCGTAAAGGACCCGGAAAACAATTTTAGTACAATAAGTTTTAAAATAAGTGTAAATATATAAATATAAGAGATGCTCCCCCTACTCGGTAGGACATGTCAAAATAAGCTATATATAAGTAAAAGTTTACAATGTAAAAAGTCAATTAATCATAAGCGCGGAACGTTAATTCCACTGTGAATGAACCGCTCCTAGGTTAGACCCGTATTTATTAGAATAAGAACAGTATACTAAAGAAGTAATATTTAAGTGTCAACAAATAAAAATTGTCAATAAAGTTAGAAATAATAATAGCATTAAACTAGATATAAGGATCAAAAATCTTGTAAGAATAAAAATAAGAACTAAGCAATGTAAAATATGATTTAAAAACTGTTAAAATAGAATAAGTTACACTAAGTCTAAGAAATGTAAAAATAAAAGTTTTGTCCCTGGCTTTTCAATAATAAAATAGAAATAGACAGATAGCTAGATGATAGTTGGGAATCCCACCCATAACGGAAACAAATGAGGATGTATGAAAGAAAGATCAAGTATGAGGCATGAAAGTGCGAGAGGCATAAATGCGAGAACTTGAATGAAAGCACAGCTCAGAGTAGTTCCCGACCACGTTGGGGGTAAAAGTATTAAAAAAAAAAAAAAAAAAAAAAAAAAAAAAAACCTAACCGATCGTTTGGAATCTTCAGCGACTCAATGGCGGCCCTCCAAACTATACAAAATTACGACCGACACCACCCACTGGCAGTAGAGGCAAGGGCCAATATAAGATCTCTAACCATCCAAAACAAGACCATGACCTTGTTCTGGATCAAAGCTCATGCGGGATTGGACGGCAATGAGAGGGCCGATGAACTAGCTGAAAGAGCCGCTGAGGGCTCCAAGCGAAAGCATGACTACGACCTGTGTCCGGTATCGTACGTCAAACGGTGCATTCGTACGGCAACACTGGACGAATGGAACCGAAGATACAGGTCGGGAGAGACTGCTTCAGTGACTAAGCTGTTTTTTCCGGATGCGTTGACAGCTTACCGAACAATCAGGAAAGTCAAAATCAGCAGTTTAGTCACGCAAATCATGACGGGGCACGGTGGGTTCTCGGAATACTTGAATCGCTTCAAGTGTAAAGAGAGCTCATCGTGCATCTGCGACCCTGCAATGGATGAAACGGTGCCACATATATTGTTCAGCTGTCCTGTCTTCGATAGGGAAAGATTGGAAGTCGAACACATCATAAGTTGTAAGCTTAATGCCGAAAACCTGTGTCAAATAATTGCGGGAAAAAATAGAGAGCTTTTATTGGAATATTGCGTCAAAATATGTAAAAAAGTAATAAACAGAAATAAAAGTGCGTAAGAAAAAGATGTTTACATAATATCATACATGATATTATTGTCAATCATTGATTTTAAGTGGTATATGTATAAAGCTAAATTTAAGTTCTCTAAAATGTAATGAAATAGAAATAAGTAAGCATAAGACAACTGTTTTTTTTTTTTTTTTTTAATTTATAAAAATAAATGCAAGAAAGAAAAACCTAGTTATAAGTGGTTAAATATAGTCGTATAATAATAATAATGTAAGATTAAGTAGTTATAAGAAAAAGAATTGTATAATGTAGTATATCATAGCATAAGAAATAAAAAACAGAAATGTGTTCTTACTGTTACCCCTAAAAAAAAAAAAAAAAAAAAAAAAAAAAAAAAAAAAAAAAAAAAAAAAAAGGATAGAGTAGATTAGATAAAAGTAGAAGGGCGTCCTACCCTTAAAGAAAGAAAGACGAAAGAATGCAAGAAAGATAAAGTATGCAGAACGAAAGTGCGAGAGGAATAAATGCGAGAACTGGTATGATTGTGGTAGCTGAGCATAGACTCCAATAATGTTGGAGATAGAAGGGAAAAAAAAAAAAAAAAAAAAAAAAACCTAACCTAACCAGTACCCCCCTGACTCTCGTGGCGGTCGGATCGTTTTTGGAGTCGCTCCGCGCTTAAAAAATCAAAAAACTGGTCTAAAGTTGTCCGATTTTGACGAGTTTTGTGTCTTTGTGCTGGGCAAAGTGAATCCCATACGCCCCTGTGATTGAACATACCTGGATTGCAGTGGTTCAGTGCTTAAACCTGAAAAAACCTCAATTATTGAGGTTAAGTTCGGAAGAAAAAACTTCAATCGCGAACGCTGCTGAATCTAGATCGACGACTCCCCTTTTTTATTGTAAAAAGGGGTGGGGGCTGCCACCGCACACCGTTTGGACAACCTAGAAGCCTGAAAAACCCAAGCCACTCGGAGCTATTCAGGAAAAACCAAGACCACGTGGAACTGAAAACGCCGAAAACGGAAAGTCAGGCGCCTGAAACTTTGCAGCTGTCATCTTCTTCAGTTGTCAAGACTGGTGCCGCAAGTAATTTTTTCATATCTGTGATACTCGATTTTTAAAGAGACTTAGAAATTCCAAAAATTTGACTCGTATATCTTCGGATATAACGAACTTTTTGAAAATTTTCAACTGCAGTCTATGGCGCGCTCACCTGAAGAACATATCCTGTAAATTTTAGAATTTTTTATTGAATAGTTTTTTAAATATAGATAATTTTATGAAAAATTCAATCTTTTCCAAAAAATTTTATGTTATTTTTTAAATTTTCTAAATTTTATTTATTAACATTATAGTGCATGATTTAACGTATTTTTAACAATTTTTTTCATAATTTTATGTTCAGTGTGTGATAAATCAAACACTTCAGGATAAATTGTATAAATATTTTATTCACTTTGATCAACACAATTTCATACTTATCGTTCTATTAACAATCATTTACAAATACACAGATTAGTCGGACATGTTTTCTGTTCAACAACTCAAAGCAGACTGACTCTGTCCAAAATGACAGTAACAAACTCAGTGTTTCCCTACCACAAACTTTCACAAACACTCGGTCGACTAACCGACCAATCAGAGCAAAGTAAAGAGTACGTAACATCAATTGACTAACTAATATACATTAGAGTTTATCTAATAATTAACTGCAAGTAAATATTTCATTTTAACAATTATGATATATTTATACAAAACAAATCCACAAAGTCTAATATTATAAATTATTACTTAATATCTACAACGAATGTCTAAAATTCATGTAACTACTAGCGCCATCTATCGCTTATCATTGGAAGTTGAACGATTTGTGAATATTTTCTTTAAAAATCATTACATTCGGCCATCCGACATCGTGCGATCTCCTGACGCACGATTACAATTAAAATGATAGGATATTTTCATTAAAATTATGAAACTTAATTCCAGTTCTACAAGGAACTGAGTCTTACATTCATAATCATTACATTCGGCTTAGTCTTGATTATTTGCTTTATCGTCACGTCATATGTTTATAACATTCTCATCACACGAAGAATAGAATTTTTTTTTTTTTTGTCATAGGCTTTTCTCTATATCCGAGTTTATATAAGGTCGGAGGAAAGTATGCTTCTAAATGTTATTCCTCAGTTTGCCAAAATCGGTAATTACAGTAACTTTATACTTAAAACTTTGTTTTTTTTCAATGGATCTATGGATTTTAAAATGAGGCAAATTCAATTTTACCCTCATAATTGCAATCAGATCTACTAATCTTTATTAAACTACTTATGCTGTAGGCTGTATCAAGGATTTTACTGATAACGAAAGTATCTTTTTGCTAGTCTAACCCAGATATTGGCGCTCACTTCATATCTTAAACTTTTTAACGTATTTTACCTCGTAATGTTTATCATTTAAAGGCACTCTGATCCTGGTAGTTTTGTGGCAGTCTGTCTAGTGGGACATTTAACAGAATTAATAACACGCCATAGGCATATGTTTCCTTGGTGTTCGTCATAGGAATCATTTTATTTTGCTAGGGGATTTAAAATAGTGGTTATACATTTTAGCAAAACCGCGCTCAACCTTAGACAAGATACAGCGTTAAAAACAAGGTCAATACCATGACTATCGCAAAAGCTCTTGATAGTAGGGTATCTAAAAGAAATCCATGATTGCAGTATTATTCAAGTTAATAAACTACTGTCAAATATGTTTTATAACCAACACTCAATTAGGTACTCAAAACCATTGGTCAATGTTAATTATGCGAGACTGTAAGCATAAAGTAAAATTGATCAGCTTTTTGTTCGAAAGTATTCTTCATTATTTACGCGCACTGAATTCACTTCATGTCATTAGGTTTTTCATCGGGTTCAGCTATAAGAATTTGAAATCTAGATCTTATTCATTTAATCCTAAGCAAATGCTGGCGCTTGCTCTCTCATTTTGTTTCTATTGTGTCTCTAGTCAAAGTTTTCGAAAATTTGATATTTAGATCAATTCTCGTCTCAATACTGTAAACAGAAACAGTATTCGTCTTAATTTCTGTGGAAAACATGATATTACGACTTAAGGTATCGACATACGCGTCCTAGATCTTACACTCTCAGTGGTTAAATGAAACTCACAAATCTGTAGCCACCATGTTGCTACATGTTGTGTGGCGACTCGTTTAGTCAGAGTTCATTACTTTCATTATTTGAAAGCATAATATAAAACAGAAACTTAAGCATTTAGAATAAAAGTGATCCTTCAGCTAGAGGCTAAGGGCTTAATTGTACTAATATTATCTCTCAAATAATATTAGCAGCATATGTGCGTGATTTCGTACCAAGTAAAGGTTCTAATAATGAAGTTCGGATCGCACTGTTCGTCAAACTTTATTTTTATTTGAAACCTTGAAATTGGTCCTCTACTCTAGTGTATGGATTTTCAATCCATCTTCCCCTTAACCGAATAAATAACGATGTAATATTTAGCTCTATTTAAATCATTCATTGTATCATAATCATCTTAGGAACCGGCTTCGATTTCAGTCTGGACGACGAGAACTAGTTATGGTCATGTAATAGTATATATTTTATCCTACTTGTAAAATAAATATCATTGTGTTCTCTTTCTATGGAATCAGTCTCTGCTACAGTATGCACACGTCACAGGAATTGAAAACGTGTAATAAATCCATTTCCTCGTCTACAATTTAATGGTTTGGCTCAATTCCTAATAGATTTATCATTAATCCCGTGTGTTTAAATTTCTATCAGCAGCTCTTTTACTTATATGTTATCCGTATATAAGCATTAATTTGTCGTAATAATATTCACATAAGTTACACCTTAATTCTTACTAGCTAACATTTCTGCTTGAAACCGACCATAATTCTGCTCATTAGATAAAATCATTTTAGTTTAGTTTACCACTTCGTCACTAAATGCTAACTTACAAAACTTGGCAAGGTTTCGTAAATTTTCTATTTTCTCTTGGTAAGACTAGCAAGTTTTTGAGACAAATTGTATAGTCAGTTTCTGATCCTACTTGCTTAATACAAATCAATTATAATTACTCTTTCTAATCAAACTTAAATACTCTCAAAATTTACAGAAGTGATAGAACTCCCGTATCACAAAGTTCCAATGGATATGTTCAAACCTCGATACTTGTAACGTTTTCTTCCTTGAAAATCATTCAACCACTCTCTTAGACCAACGTGGGGTACCTCTTCGCTTCTTGCATCGTGGTGGTGTCTTATTCCTTCCAAATCGTCTCTTTGCATCATTTTTCTTCAAGTCTGTACTGTTTGAACCAGGAACTATCTATTTGTTCAATAAGACTGGCAATTTTTCCTTCTGTAGTTCTGTCGGAATCCAAGTCGCTCTTGAGGATAATTTCATCTGCACCGGGCACACTTAACCCGAATCTTAATTGGCTCATCTGGCCAAATCAAATGGCCCACTTGGCCTCAGATGGCCCACTTGGCCTCAAATGGCCCACTTGGCCTCAAATGGCCCACTTGGCCTCAAATGGCCCACTTGGCCTCAAATGGCCCACTTGGCCTCAAATGGCCCACTTGGCCTCAAATGGCCCACTTGGCCTCAAATGGCCCACTTGGCCTCAAATGGCCCACTTGGCCTCAAATGGCCCACTTGGCCTCAAATGGCCCACTTGGCCTCAAATGGCCCACTTGGCCTCAAATGGCCCACTTGGCCTCAAATGGGTTCGCTTAGCTTCATCAAAGGCATGCTTGCCTCATCCCTCATTAAGGCTCGCTTGGTCTTATTAAGGCTCACTTGGCTTCGTCAAAGGCACGCTTAGCTTCATCAAAAGCACGCTTGGCTTCATCAAAGGCACGCTTGGCTTCATCAAAGGCACGCTTGGCTTCATCAAAGGCACGCTTGGCTTCATCAAAGGCACGCTTGGCTTCATCAAAGGCACGTTTGGCTTCATCAAAGGTACACTTGGCTTCATTAAAGGCACGTTGGGCCTCATCAAAGTCACGTTTGGCCTCATCAAAGGCACGCTTGGCCTCATCAAAGACACTCTTGGCCTCATCAAAGCACTGAAATCAATTCAAAACATTTCAAATGAACCATCATTAAGGCTCGCTTGGTCTTATTAAGGCTCGCTTGGCTTCGTCAAAGGCACGCTTGGCTTCATCAAAGGCACGCTTGTCTCCATCAAAGGTACACACTTAGCTTCATCTAAGGCACGTTTGGCCTCATCAAAGGCACGTTTGGCCTCATCAAAATCACGCTTGGCCTCATCAAAGACTCTTGGCCTCATCAAAGCACTGAAATCAAATCAAAACATTTCTAATGAACCATTTACAGACTCTTAAATTGCCAAGAAGTCAGTAAGTCAGCAAATTGACGGTAATTACATATTCCAAAGTGTAGATCTCTATGGAGAAGAAATTCCATTTACAGCCTTTTAAATCGTGTTATACATATACAAACTCAGTTTTAAATTTGTTCTCTCAAATTCATTTATTGTTTGTCATAGGTGGAAATTTAGTTCATAAAACAACAGTACAAACTAAATATCATTTATCATTTAAGACTTATCATTTATCATCTATCATCTATCATTTATCTTTTATCGTTTAACATTTATAAATAAATAAATTTATCATTTATCATCATTTATCATTTATTATTTATCATTTATCGTTTATCGTTTAACATTTATAAATAAATAAATTTATCATTTATCACTGATCACTGACCACCTATCACTGATCGCTTATCACTGATCACTTATCACTGATCACTAATCACTGATCACTTATCACTGATCACTAATCACTGACCACTAATCACTGATCACTAATCACTGATCACTAATCACTGGTCACTAATCACTGGTCACTAATCACTGGTCACTAATCACTGGTCACTAATCACTGGTCACTAATCACTGGTCACTAATCACTGGTCACTAATCAGTGGTCACTAATCACTGGTCACTAATCACTGGTTACTAATCACTGGTCACTAATCACTGGTCACTTATCACTGATCACTTATCACTAATTACTTATCACTAATTACTTATCACTTATCACTGATCACTTATCACTGATCACTTATCACTGATCACTGATCATTTATCATTTATCATTCATTATATATCATTTATCATGCTTTCTTTTCTTTTTGACATGTAATAGTATACTAATTGACATTATAATTGTGTATTTCAATGACTTCTTAAATGACAAATGTTTTGACTAAATTTTTTAAAATATTTTAATGATGCAATAATTTTGACAAATAACAATTGATATACAGTATACCTAATTAATTTATTTTCTCTAGTGGTAATTAATATCATGTTGCCTTTCTTATTTTGTGTACTGTGAAGGTTTCCTTTTATTTTGATGTGTAACTGTAAATTTTAAAGATTGTACACCCCATGGGTATGTTACAGTGATACTTGTTATGACAATAATTTTAAGAGCTGTATTTCCACCTGTGACAAACAATAAATAAATCTGAATCTGAATCTGAATCTGAATCATTATTGTGACATACTAATAAGGGGTACAACATGTTTTTACAACTATGCGTCGAAACGAAAGGGAAATTATCGTGCCACACAAAGTAATCCGAGGCAATAATGACAATTATCGCTTTGGGAAATAGGAAAATTTTACATATAAACTGTTTTTTTTTTTTTTTTTTATCTATCACTATACGAATTCGATGAAATTAAATAAAGGAAAAGCAACCCAATTTGAAATATAGAAACTAAAATGAATCACCAGCATTTAAGAGGTGTTTAGTCTTGTCAACGTTCGATTACGAACATGACGCGCATATCTGTACCACTCAGTTCACACATTTGAAGGGAATCGAATGATTCAATACACGAGCCTGTCACCATCAGTAAGAAATTTGGGTGAGTATGATACTGGTCTAAAATACTTGGCACACTTGGCTAAAAAAATAAATAAATCTTGAGCTCACTTAGCTTCAATTTGGGCACACATAACTTCTTGTCTGAAGTAACACTAGCACACATGGGAAAAAGAATAAAAAATATCTCGAGCTCATTTAGCTTCAATTTAGGCACACAACTTCTTGGCTTAAAGTAACACTTGCACACTTTGGTGACAAAAAAAAAAATATCTCGATCTCACTTAGCTTCAATTTAGGCACACATAACCTCTTGTCTAAAATCACACTAGTACACTTGGAAAGACAAAAATATATTTCTCGAACTCATTTATCTTCAATTTAGGCTCACATAACCTCTTCCTGTTATCACTGCACATATTTGTAGGCAAATCCCACTTCTGAAATGTGATAAATCAAACACTTCAGGATAAATTGTATAAATATTTTATTCACTTTGATCAACACAATTTCATACTTATCGTTCTATTAACAATCATTTACAAATACACAGATTAGTCGGACATGTTTTCTGTTCAACAACTCAAAGCAGACTGACTCTGTCCAAAATGACAGTAACAAACTCAGTGTTTCCCTACCACAAACTTTCACAAACACTCGGTCGACTAACCGACCAATCAGAGCAAAGTAAAGAGTACGTAACATCAATTGACTAACTAATATACATTAGAGTTTATCTAATAATTAACTGCAAGTAAATATTTCATTTTAACAATTATGATATATTTATACAAAACAAATCCACAAAGTCTAATATTATAAATTATTACTTAATATCTACAACGAATGTCTAAAATTCATGTAACTACTAGCGCCATCTATCGCTTATCATTGGAAGTTGAACGATTTGTGAATATTTTCTTTAAAAATCATTACAAGTGGATCCTGAGATATCAAATTTATTCTATTTTTAGGCATTTATTCAAAATTAAATAGGAAAAAGCAAATTTTAGCATCGGGACTGGGTCCAACACGTCTATTGCGACCTATTTAAGCCCAAACATTGATAGTTTATCTTTAAAATTGAAAGTTTTGTAATATTTCATCATTTTGGTTTTATGGGTTCAAAATTTTAAACTGTTATATCTCAGGAACTACTGGGCCGATGACGCTCTAGTTTTCACCATAAGTTTGGGTACCTTATGAACTTTGTTATTGTAGGCTTTCAGGAGCTTTTAACCTGAAAAATTTTTCATCACTGAAACGGTTTTCAGGATATACCTGAAGTGACGCCAAGTAGCATATCCAAAACCCGAACTTTCTCCGACAAATGGTTCTGAAGTTACGGGCCTTTGAACTTGACTTTTGACAGTTCGACGGCCATTTTGTTTGACTTTAAACCGCAATTACTCCTGAACCGGAAGTCGTAGGAGATTGCGGACTTTGACTTTAGATTCAGAGGCTTCTTGCCTTTCTTATCCTGTACTTTCAGGCGGTTTGGAGCGAAAATTTTTCAGGGTCCTGAAAACTGTTTCAGCAAATAGGTGAGTTCGAGCCAGTTCAGGAGAGCCCAAACTCGCTGGTTTTGCGATCGTCTGGAACGGAGATATTACCTGCCAAAGTTTGACTTTGACAGCTGTGACGCCATCTTTGTTATGCTTTGAACACTCATATCTCCGCAACGGAGTGTCGTAGAACGGCGGGGTTTTCTCTTGGAAGGTCAGCATATACTTACCTTGCAAGTAGACTAGCTTTCAGGCGTTTTCAGGAGTCAAAAATTTTTCAGCCTGAAAAGTATACCGCTGGATAGATCTCGTCGAGCGCGATAAGACGAGCCTAAGCACGAGGGGTTTTGGCCTATTGGTTGCGGAGAAAACTAGTTTGAAACTTATTTTGGCCGCCATATTGGAAAAAACCCAAATTTTCAAACTTTGATAGCTCCGGAACCGTTGGGGCTATTTGCTTCGTGTTTGGGTTAGTTGGGACGGGCTCGACGGGCTCTATTCAGCGAAGGCACCAGATTGACTCTACATAGAGTCGTTAAGCAGAAACCAACGAAAAAACGTTCTGACGAATAAAATTGACTCTCAGGCTTATCCAGGGCCCCTGAGAGCTGTTCACAACCAACCCGCCGAGGGTAGAGCTCATCAGAGACACATTTTACAAAATTTGTTTGTAAAAATTATTTTAGTTTTAAGTGCTTGTGCGGCTTTATCTCGTACTTTTGTGCGTGTCCTTTTTATTTTACGCAAATTTTTATTTTATTTAAGTGTCCCTATTGACAGTTTTATTTTATTTTTATTTTATTTTAACTTTGTTGACGCATACTCTCCAATATGTTCGGTCATAGAACACCGCTAAAAGCGGCCGGTGGCAAAAAGTCACCTCCTAAACCTGGAGCAGTAGTTTCCTCAAATGTCAGACGCAGCATAGAGAGCTGGGAAGCCCCAAATAGCAGCCCCGATCTCTCTACAACTGACAAGACGTCGCAGGCCGGCCCTGCAAAAATAAAAACTAGACTTGCCTTTACGCAAGAGGGTGTGGCCGTGACACAGACAAGAAAATCTGTCGACACACTCTCACCGCCACATATCAAATACGCGGATCGAACGGCGGAAGCAAAGGCCTGCCTCGTCAAGGCAAAACTTCATTTAAACAGCTCCAGAAACACAAAGACAGAAATTAAGAATGGTATTTCTGAAGCCGCAGAACGACTTTACCAATTGGTGAAGGAAGTAGAATTGGAGCTAAAAGAAGCCAAACAAAACAGGACCAGGGAAAAGCCAGTACTTTCGGAGCCCCAATTTGTTGCCAAAACTCCTGCTGAAAACTCTGACACTGCAGTAATCCTGCAAAAAATGGAATTGCAAACTAACCTTTTAGTGGAAAACCATAAGAGGATGGAGGAACTTAAGGATGCAATTGACAACCAAAGAAAGTTCTTCGAGCAGGGAATCACCTACGCATCGGTGGCTTCAAACCAGGGGGCAAGAACGGCGCCAAAGCGTAGCACTCTGCACTCAGTCGTGGTTACATCCAAGGATGAAACGGAAACGGGTGACGAAGTGTTAAACAAAGTCAGGAAAGTAGTGAATGCAAAGGATGGGTGGATAAAAGTGGAAAGAGTGAGGAAAGCGAAGGACAGAAAAGTAATAATAGGTTTACAAACCGAAGAAGAAAGGGGCAAGATAAAGGACAGACTCCAAAAAGAAGGTGTCGACCTCACTGTCGAGGAAGTCAAAAACAAGGATCCGCTTCTGATCTTAAGGAACGTCTTGTCAGTTAACACTGATGAGGACGTCCTTAAGGCATTACGAAATCAGAACCAGGGTGTTTTTGATGGCCTCGGCACTGAGGAAAACAGAGTGGAGGTGAAATACCGAAGAAGAACAAGGAACCCCCATGTTGGTCATGTTATAATCGGTGTTTCACCTACAGTCTGGCGACGAGCGGTGGACATTGGGACCGTTCACATTGATCTCCAGCGCATCAGGGTCGAAGATCAGACCCCGTTGGTCCAATGCACCCGCTGCTTAGGCTTTGGACACGGTAAGCGGTTCTGCAAGGAGCCTGCAGACCTGTGTGGTCATTGCGGTGGTCCTCATATGAGATCGGAGTGTTCGGACTGGCTTTCCGGCCTACCACCCGTTTGCCGAAATTGTACCAAGGCAAAAGTTGAGCACGGTGCACAGCACAATGCCTTCAGCCACGACTGTCCTCAGCGTAAAAAATGGGATGAGATAGCTAGGTCAACCGTTGCTTACTGCTAAGGGCACCTCAAAGGCAAATACCCACTACGGAGTAATACAGGCAAACCTCCAACGCAAGAAGCTAGCAACCAACGAGCTTCTCACAGAAGCTACGGAACGTAAAATAGCATTAGCGCTTCTACAGGAACCATATGTGGGTGGGGCCAAAGTAATGAGGAGTCACAGGGGCGTTAGGGTCTTCCAGGCCACTGGAACAGGAGACGGGACTGTTAAGGCAGCAATAGCTGTCTTTAACAGTGACTTCATTGTCAAGCAGTACCCGAAACTCACCACAAACAACATCGTTGTGGTGGGAATCCAGACCGTTGCCTGGGAGATCACGCTTGTCTCCTTTTACTTTGAGCCAGACCAGCCAATTGAACATTATCTGGAACATCTCAGAAAAGTAGAGCGTGAAGTTGGTTCCAAAAAGCTTATCGTTGGAGGTGACGCCAACGCCAAAAGCATGTGGTGGGGCAGCCCAACGGCTGACCTCAGGGGGGAAGAGGTGGTAGGAACTCTCGGTGAGTTAAATCTAAACATACTCAATAGAGGGGAAATTCCGACCTTCGACACTATCCGGGGAGGAAAGCGTTACAGCAGTCACGTAGATATTACCGCTTGCTCCAATGATATCCTGGACATGGTAGATGACTGGAGGATCGACGAAGGACTCACGAGCTCGGATCACAACGGCATTACGTTCAAAATCTTCTTGCAAAAATCTAAAGGCATTAAAATTGAACGAACTACTCGAAAATATTACACTAAAAAAGCAAACTGGACCAAGTTTCATGAGAAATTTAGTCAGTTAAAAATAGATTTTAAATTTACAGTAGCTGAAATAGACAAAATTAAAGATATACAACAAATTGACAAAGTAACTGAAAACTTAACAAAAGCAATAGACGAAGCTTGTAAGCAAACTATTCCAAATATAAAAGCAAAAGAAGAACTTACCTTGCCGTGGTGGTCCGAGAGACTCGTTGAGATGAAGAAGACCGTCGTCACCATGAAGCGTAGAATCCGCTGCGCCGCCCCAATCCGGAAGTCGAAGGTCATAGAAGAATACCTGAAAAAGAAAGAGGAGTATGAGTTGGAAGCGGCCAAAGCTCAAACCGAGAGCTGGAAGGAGTTCTGTGGGAGACAGGATAGGGAGGGGGTCTGGGAGGGAATATATAGGGTGATAGGGAGGACACAGCGTAGAGAGGAAGACCTACCTTTGGAGAAGAACGGTGTTGTGCAGGATGCGAAAGGTTCCGTGCAGCTACTAGCGGAAACATTTTATCCGGAAGACCTAACAGAATGCGATAATGCACATCACCAATCCATTCGGACGAAGGCCGAAACCGTAAACTCTGGGGAACAAAATGACCCTTGCGACCCACCTTTTACGATGGCCGAGCTAAAAAGTTCGATGGAGTCCTTCAATCCTAAAAAGGCACCGGGGTCAGACGGCTTTACAGCCGACATCTGTTGTCACGCCATAAACAATGACCCGGAACTTATTTTACGGTTCCTTAATAAGTGTCTGGAATGCCACTGCTTCCCCACAGCCTGGAAGGAGGCAACGGTTGTAATCCTAAAAAAGCCCGGGAAAGACAACTACTCCAGCCCTAAATCATATAGGCCGATTGGGCTGTTGCCTATATTGGGGAAAGTCTTCGAAAAGATGCTGGTGGCCCGCCTAAAGTATCACCTTCTACCAAGCATGAGCACCCGTCAGTATGGGTTCACGCCACAGAAAAGTACAGAAGATGCCCTCTACGACCTCATGCAGCATGTCCATAAGAAACTCGACCAAAAGCGAATAGTAACGCTAGTATCTTTGGACATAGAGGGGGCATTTGACAGCGCGTGGTGGCCTGCAATAAGGATCCGACTGGCGGAAGAAAAGTGTCCTATTGATCTTAGGCGGGTCATTGACAGTTATCTTAGGGACCGTAAAGTCTCAATCAGGTACTGTGGGGAGGTATATGGCAAAGGGACAAATAAAGGCTGTGTCCAGGGCTCAATTGGGGGTCCAATCTTTTGGAACCTGGTCCTAGACCCTCT
Organism: Mythimna ferrago; assembly: GCA_910589285.2. Classification (NCBI taxonomy): domain Eukaryota; kingdom Metazoa; phylum Arthropoda; class Insecta; order Lepidoptera; family Noctuidae; genus Mythimna; species Mythimna ferrago. The sequence continues at coordinate 28,852,296 of OU342682.1, read as the reverse complement.
CCTAAAAGCACTTACAGAAAAGGGCATATACATCCAAGCGTTCGCGGACGATGTCGTTCTGGCTTTTGATGGAAGGACCGCACATGAGGTGGAAATATGTGCCAATGCCGCTCTTAACCATGTCTTGGCGTGGGGTGTCGAAAACAAACTTAAATTTGCCCCACACAAAACGACAGCTATGGTCATCACAAAAAAGCTGAAATACGACACACCACGCCTGAGCATGGGGGGGATCGGCATTGACATGTCGAAAGAAATGAAGCTCCTGGGTGTAACGTTCGACGAAAACCTAACTTTTAATAAACATGTATCAATTGTTTGTAAGAAGGCCATTGCGATCTACAAACAGTTGTGTAGAGCTGCAAAGGTCAGTTGGGGGTTACACCCAGAAGTCATACGGATGATGTATGTGGCGGTTGTAGAGCCTATTATACTTTACGCTGCAAGTGTCTGGGCGCCAGCGGCTGAAAAGTTGGGCATCAGGAAACAACTTGGGACCGTACAGCGTGGAATTGCCCAAAAGATTTGCAAGGCATATCGCACGGTCTCCCTGAACTCAGCGCTGGTGCTGTCTGGATTACTCCCCCTCGACATTAGAGTTCGTGAGGCGGCATCATTATATGAAGCCAAGAGGGGAGTGCCCCAGACATCACTGGGGGACAGGGAGGTCGAGCGAATGACCGCTGCGACAGAGGATCCCCATCCTGCAGCACGCGACATCCTTAAATTCGACAGCCTGGTGAACCAAGAGCAACTGGACAGATGCAGTTTTGACGTCCGCATCTTTACAGATGGGAGCAAAATTGGAGGAGGGGTCGGCGCATCACTATCCATATGGAATGGTGAGGTCGAGACCAGAGCCCTCAAATTTGCCCTATCAAAACACTGCACAGTTTACCAGGCTGAACTCCTCGCAATAGCAAGAGCGACAAGGGAAGTAACAAAGCTCAAGGCATCTTCTTTTGGGGTTTTCAGTGACTCAATGGCGGCTCTACAAACGTTGATAAACCCCGGCTCACGCCACCCCCTTGCCGTGGAAGCTAGGGATAACATAAGATCCGCATCCCGCCAGAACAAGGTGATAACCTTGTTCTGGATAAAAGCTCATGTGGGATTACGGGGGAACGAAAGGGCCGACCAGCTAGCAAAAGAGGCCGCTGAAAACACCAAAAGAAAACCTGACTACGACCAGTGTCCGACCTCATTCGTCAAGCGAAGCATACGTATGGCGACGCTTGACGAATGGAATCGCAGATATGTAGCTGGTGACACAGCATCGGTCACAAAATTGTTCTTCCCGGATGTGCGAGTAGATAGGGTGATTACCAAGATGGCAATTAGTGCTATAAACACGCAAATTATGACGGGGCACGGTGGATTCTCCGGGTATTTGAACCGATTCAAACTCAAGGAGAGTCCATCGTGTATCTGCGACCCAGAAATAAGTGAAACGGTTCCGCACATATTGTTCGACTGCCCTCAATTTGAAAGGCATCGTTTCAACACCGAGCGAACGCTGGATGTTAAAATAACACGGCAAAACCTACATGATATAATTAAAAGCAAGAATAGAGATATATTCCTAGATTACAGTAAATGTATCGCACAAAAGGTAATAGAAAGAAATAAAGCCGCATAAGCAAATATGCTGCCATAATATAGTATGTTATATTAGAGGCCAGTATAGTAATTAAGATGTAAAATAATTAATGTAAAATAGGACATAAGTAGTATTTAAAGTAAAATAAGATTACAAAGTTGTTAAATTGTAAATTTATGTAGTAATGAACCTTATATCTGTAAAACTAGAATAGTGCATAAAAATGTTAAGAAATATTTAGAAATTAAGGTAATAATAAGTAAAATGTAAAAATAAAAATTGTCTCCCCGTTTATATCCGTACCGTAACATAACCTGTATAAATAAAATTAGTATAAAAGTAAATATAAATACTGCTGTTAAGTAAAGTACCAAATGTAAAAATAAAATCTATCTCACCTCTTCCCTAATAATTACCCAATAAGAGGACACCAAAGTAATAAAAGGAAAAATATGTAGAAGTTTAGGGAAAATAGTAATAGTTGGGAATCCCACCCATAAAAGCGCAAAAGAGGATGAATGACAGAAAGATCTAGTATGAAGAATGAAAGTGCGAGAGGCATACAAGCGAGAACTGGAATGAATGTGTAACTGTTAATGGCTAACATAGGCTCCAATCTGATTGGAGGTATAAGTATAAAAAAAAAAAAAAAAAAAAAAAAAAAAAAAAAAAAAAAAAACCTAACCTAACCTAACCTAACCTAACCTAACCTAACCAACTCCAGAAACCCTCAAACCCAAAACGTGATAGTCAGCACGTCCCCGACTATCTACAACAGGATGCTCGATAAGGGAAGAGCGCGTATCGATCTTCAGACCGTCTTCGTTGACGACCAGTCGCCACTGGTGCAGTGCACGAGGTGCCTAGGTTACGGGCATAGTCGGCGACTCTGTAAAGAGTCTGTCGACTTATGCAGCCATTGTGGAGGCCCTCACCTGCGTGCAGAGTGTGCTCAGTGGCTAAAGGCGGATACACCAAAATGCCACAACTGCGTCAAGGCGAAGATGGAGAAGACGGACCACAACGCGTTCAACCCCGAGTGTCCTGTTCGAGTCAGATGGGATAGGCTAGCACGTGCGTCCGTCGCCTACTGCTAAGGTGGTCCCAGTGGACACACTGCCGCACAGAATACTCCAGGTGAATCTTCAAAGGAAGAGACTGGCGACCCATGAGCTTATGATCGAGGCCGAGCAGCGCAAAGCCACCGCAGCGCTGATCCAGGAGCCCTACGTGGGCAATGCTAAAAGGATGAGCGGGATCAGAGGCGTCCGAATCTTCCAGAGCACCAGGCAAGGAGAAGGGACTGTCAAAGCGGCCATAGCCGTCTTTGACCCAAAGTTGGCCGTTCGACAGTACCCAGAACTCACCACGGAAAACATCGTCGTGGTGGGGATCCAAACTGGTGCCTGGAAAGTAACTCTGGTCTCGTTCTACTTTGAGCCAGATCAGCCCTTAGGGCCATACCTGGACAGCCTTAGGAAGGTGGAAAGCGAGACCGGCCCGCATAAGCTCATAATGGGAGGAGACACCAACGCCTGGAGTGTTTGGTGGGGCAGTAGTGAGACCAATGGCAGAGGCGACGAGATGCTGGGAGCTCTCGACCAGCTTGGACTGCAAATACTCAACAGAGGGGAAACTCCAACCTTCGACGTAGTTCGTGGTAACAGGCGTTACACGAGCTGCGTCGACGTCACAGCCTGCACAGCGGATATGCTGACGGTGACCGACGGCTGGCGAGTCGTCGATGACCTGACGGGGTCGGACCACAACGGCATAGAGTTCTTCATTCACCTCGAGAAGTCTGTGGGCATCACGGTACACCGGACTACCAGGATCTATAACACAAAGAAAGCAAATTGGGGCCAGTTTCGTAAGAAACTGGCCCAGATTATGCAAAACAGCCAACTCACTGTAAGCCTGTTCGATCAGATCGACAGCGTGTACAAGCTAGACCTGGTAGTCGAGGAACTGACAACGGCGGTACAAGGCGCCTGTGCCAAAGTGATGCCCAAGAAGAAGACGGTCGAGAAGTTAACCGTGCCGTGGTGGTCTGACGAACTCGCCAGCCTGAAGAGACAGGTTGCCACCAAAAAGCGGAGGATCCGTTGTGCAGCGCCAGTTCGTAGACCAAAGGTTGTTGAGGAGTACCTGAAACAGAAAGAAGAGTACGAACAAGCAGTAACCAAAGCAAAGGTCGAGAGTTGGAAGGGTTTCTGTGAGAAACAAGACCGAGAAGGCCTGTGGGAGGGAATATACAGGGTAATCCGGAGGACAGAAAAGAGAGAGGAGGACATACCGATGGTGAGGGATGCGAAGACTTTAGGCCCCGAAGATTCAGCGAGGTTCCTAGCCGAAACATTTTACCCGAAAGACCGTCCGGAGGGGGACAACGAGGAGCACAAAGAGGTGCGGAGGCGAGCGGAAGGGGTGAACCGGGGAAACCAAGTTGAGTCTTGGGACCCTCCTTTCACTCCCGACGAATTAAGCCGAGCTGCTTCCTCGTTCAACCCCAAAAAAGCCCCCGGTTCCGACGGTCTGACGGCGGACGTATGGGGCCACGTGATCCATCAAGACCCAGAATTAGTTCTGCGCTTGATGAACAAGTGCCTGGCGCATGGATACTTTCCACGGTCCTGGAAGGAGGCAACTGTCGTTGTGCTCCGAAAGCCCGCGAAAGAAGACTACACCACTCCAAAGTCATACAGGCCGATTGGTCTTTTGCCTGTACTCGGCAAGATATACGAGAAGATGCTCGTGGCCCGACTCAAGTTTCATTTGTTACCCAGGATGAGTACTCGCCAGTACGGCTTCATGCCCCAAAAGAGCACCGAGGACTCCCTCTATACTCTCATGGGGCGCATTCGTGGCAAACTCAATGCAAAGAGGCTTGTCACGATTGTGTCCTTGGATATAGAGGGAGCCTTCGACAGCGCTTGGTGGCCGGCTATACGAGTGCGTCTGGCTGAGGAAAAGTGTCCTGAGAACTTGAGAAGGGTCTATGATAGTTACTTGTCCGAGAGAGTGGTGAAAGTCAGGTACGCGGGAGCGGAGCATGAATCCAGGACCGAGAAGGGATGCGTCCAGGGGTCAATCAGTGGCCCCATATTATGGAACGTGGTGCTGGACCCGTTGATTAAGGAGTTGGAAAGGATGGGGGTCTATTGTCAGGCGTTTGCGGATGATGTCGTCCTTGTGTTCGATGGGGAGACGGCACTTGAGATCCAAAGGGATGCCAATGTCGCCCTTGAGTACGTGCGCACATGGGGTGTCTCGAACAAGCTTAAGTTTGCGCCACATAAGACCAAAGCAATGCTGGTAACGCGCAAACTTAAGCATGACACTCCATGTCTCAGAATGGGCGGGGTGGACATTGGCATGTCTGAGGAGATCAAACTGCTCGGTCTCACCATCGACCACAAGTTGACCTTTAACACTCACGTCGCAGACGTCTGCTCCCGAGCCATCGGTATCTACAAGCAGCTGTCGAGGGCCGCAAGGGTCAGTTGGGGTCTGCATCCTGAGGTCATCCGCTGCATCTATACAGCTGCAGTCGAACCCATCGTCCTGTACGCGGCGAGCGCGTGGTCGCCGGCCGCAACCAAAATTGGAGTCCAGAAGAAGCTGAACGCCGTCCAGAGGAGCTTCGCGCAGAAGCTGTGCCGAGCCTATCGCACGGTCTCCCTACACTCAGCACTGGTGCTGGCTGGGATACTCCCTCTCGACCTCCGGATTCGAGAGGCGGCCTCACTTTATGAGGCCAAGAAGGGTTTACCCCATCCAGCGCTAGGGGACAGGGAGATCGAGCGAGTGGCATCGGCACTAGAGATGCCGCATCCAGCTGAGCAGAGGGCCATTGCACTGCGACGCCTGGTAGACGAGGACCAATACAACGAGCACCGCGACTATGCGGTGTGTATCTTCACAGACGGCAGCAAAATTGAGGGCAAGGTCGGGGCCGCACTGTCGGTGTGGACCGACCAGACCGAGGTCAAGGCCCTCAAACTTGCGCTGCCGTCTTACAGTACCGTCTACCAGGCCGAGCTCCTCGCCCTTTGTGAGGCCGCGAAAGAAGTCCTCCGAAGGACCGAGACGGCGTTCGCTATCTACAGCGACTCCATGGCAGCTCTCCAAACAGTCGTGAACCCCGAAGCCCTCCACGCCCTCGCAGTGGAAACGAGGGACGCCATCCGCCGCAGCAATATCCAGAACAAGAGCGTCTCCTTGTTCTGGATCAAAGCTCATGCGGGGCTGGAGGGTAACGAGAGAGCCGACTCGCTCGCAAAGGAGGCTGCCCTAAGATGTAAGCGGCAACCCCACTACGATAAGTGCCCGGTTTCATTCGTCAAGCGTATGATCCGAATGGAAACGCTGGACGAATGGAACCGGAGGTATTGTACTGGGGAAACGGCGGCCACGACGAAGTTGTTCTTCCCGTGTGCGATCGCGGCGTACAGGACGGTGCGAAAGATAGGGATGACCCAGGAACTGACCCAGGCCCTAACAGGGCACGGGGGGTTCTCCGAGTACCTGACTCGCTTCAAGTGCAAGGAGAGCCCAGCGTGCGCCTGCGACCCCGACAAGCAGGAGACAGTCCTCCACCTGCTGACGGAGTGCCCTGTATATTCCTTCCATAGGCATGACATAGAAATGAGATTAGAAATGCGAGTTATAAAAGAAAACCTCGAAGCCTTAATAAAGAACAAAAAGACCAGGAAATCATTCATGGAATTTATAATAAAAATTGTCAAATCCGTCAATAAACGGAATAAATAATTGACACTTTTATTTATTATATATTTTATCTATTATATACATTCATGACATATTTATTGAGAAATTGACAGTAAATTGTAAACTATTATTTTTAACAGTTATCTTATCGCCATATTTATTATTACTATACAAATTATTTATACGAGCAGAATTTCCAAAAAGCCTACAGCCTTAAAAACAACCCCGCAATACTTGTGTGGCAGGGGCCTTTCGCATGGCAGGAGTGGTTTTTAGCCGGTAGGAGTCCGGCACTACCCAGACTGCCTTCCTGCAAGATAGTCTGGGTGTCCATGATGGATTTCCCACTCCTGCCACAAAAAAAAAAAAAAAAAAAAAACCTAACCTAACCTAACCTAACCATCTGATTCGTAACCTATATATACTAGCTACTGGGTACTATTATACGTTTTTGGACGCGTCTCTGCGAGACCTATACGATCCTGGTAAAATAATTCAAAGATTTTCACAGGGAAACTTTTTATTCCAGAAAAACCATTTTTCCAAATTTTCATAACTTCAAAATTTTATATCTCGATCCCTGGTTGACGTAGGTCGGTTCTGAGGGTGCCGTCGTACGCGCCTCTGCTTGCCCTACAGGATTCCTGCAACAAACAAATCAGATTAGACATTTCGTAGAAGAAAATTTTTCGATTTTGACAAAATATTGACTTTTTTATTAAAAAATTGACACTTATCTGATAATAACTCCCGCTTTTGTGGTCCGATCGTGACCAAAGTAGTCTCAAAACACGGGCCAGCGCGTCGCCTGTGCGCCCCGACCCTAAAAAATTTGCGTCCCATAGGAAAATTTTACACCCGACAGCAAAGAACTGCAAAAATTACAAATTTTCATACATTTTTTATAGATTATTCCCGTTATTCCAGAGTATTCCTTGATATTCCCGGACAATATTAACACCCCATGCGCCGAGAGTATATGAGAATCGAATAGAGAAAAAAAAGACGGGTTGCACTCCGGGAGTGCCGGCAGAAGTGAAAACTTGATTATTAACGTTGAGCATGTTTGATATTTTGGAATGGTTAGGGAATCATTTTGCACCAATTGCTTTATCAGTATAAAAGTACTATCATTTATGTGGTAGAATACAATATTCATTTATTGCGCTATCGTACACAAATATGACAATTTATATTACATTAAAAATTTTACACTTTAAAACTATTACAATTATTTTACATTAAAAAGTTTATCTCTCCGAAAAACTACTGAGGTGTCAAGGGACACCCGGATGGATCGAAGTTCCTTCTGGCTTGCTTTCTATAAGAGAGAGAAAGAGAGAAAGACAGAGAAACATGCGCACGCCGCACGGCTTACAATAGCTTACTATAGAAAAAGTGTCGTTACAACTTTTCGTGAGAATTTTTTCCGTCTAGCCAATACAATATAACTAAAAAATACTATCCTATTTTATGTACATTTTGACAGCACTATTTCAACATCTTCGAAACCATGAAAACGACACTCATGACGAAAAAGTTGATAATTTCTGACATCCGCCATCTTAGATTTACATTTTGACAGCACTATCGGCTTCAACAACCTCGAAAACCATGAAAAAGACACCCATGACGGAAAATTTGATAATTTCTTGCAGCCGCCATCTTGGATTTACATTTTGACAGTACCATCGGTTTCCACGCCCTCGAAAACCATGAAAACGACACCCATGACGGAAAATTTGATAATTTCTTGCAGCCACCATCTCGGATTTATATTTTGACAGTACCATCGGTTTGAACACCCTCGAAAACCATGAAAACGACACCCATGACGGAAAATTTGATAATTTCTTGCAGCCGCCATCTTGGATTTATATTTTGACAGTACTATCGGTTTCAACACCCTCGAAAACCATGAAAACGACACCCACGACGGAAAATTTGATAATTTCTTGCAGCCACCATCTTGGATTTATATTTTGACAGTTCTATCGGTTTCAACATCCTCGAAAACCATGAAAACGACACCCATGACGGAAAATTTGATAATTTCTTGCAGCCGCCATCTTGGATTTACATTTTGACAGTACCATCGGTTTCCACGCCCTCGAAAACCATGAAAACGACACCCATGACGGAAAATTTGATAATTTCTTGCAGCCACCATCTCGGATTTATATTTTGACAGTACCATCGGTTTGAACACCCTCGAAAACCACGAAAACGACACCCATGGCGAAAAAGTTGATAATTTCTTGCAGCCGCCATCTTGGATTTACATTTTGACAGTACTATCGGTTTCAACACCCTCGAAAACCACGAAAACGACACCCATGGCGAAAAAGTTGATAATTTCTTGCAGCCGCCATCTTGGATTTACATTTTGACAGTACTATCGGTTTCAACACCCTCGAAAACCACGAAAACGACACCCATGGCGAAAAAGTTGATAATTTCTTGCAGCCGCCATCTTAGATTTACATTTTGACAGTACTATCGGTTTCAACACCCTCGAAAACCACGAAAACGACACCCATGACGAAAAAGTTGATAATTTCTTGCAGCCGCCATCTTGGATTTACATTTTGACAGTACTATCGGTTTCAACACCCTCGAAAACCATGAAAACGACACCCATGACGGAAAATTTGATAATTTCTTGCAGCCGCCATCTTGGATTTACATTTTGACAGTACCATCGGTTTCCACGCCCTTGAAAACCATGAAAACGACACCCATGACGGAAAATTTGATAATTTCTTGCAGCCACCATCTTGGATTTATATTTTGACAGTACCATCGGTTTCAACACCCTCGAAAACCACGAAAACGACACCCATGGCGAAAAAGATGATAATTTCTTGCAGCCGCCATCTTGGATTTACATTTTGACAGTACTATCGGTTTCAACACCCTCGAAAACCACGAAAACGACACCCATGGCGAAAAAGTTGATAATTTCTTGCAGCCGCCATCTTGGATTTACATTTTGACAGTACTATCGGTTTCAACACCCTCGAAAACCACGAAAACGACACCCATGACGAAAAAGTTGATAATTTCTTGCAGCCGCCATCTTGGATTTACATTTTGACAGTACTATCGGTTTCCACGCCCTCGAAAACCATGAAAACGACACCCATGACGGAAAATTTGATAATTTCTTGCAGCCACCATCTTGGATTTATATTTTGATAGTACCATCGGTTTCAACACCCTCGAAAACCACGAAAACGACACCCATGGCGAAAAAGTTGATAATTTCTTGCAGCCGCCATCTTGGATTTACATTTTGACAGTACTATCGGTTTCAACACCCTCGAAAACCATGAAAACGACACCCATGACGGAAAATTTGATAATTTCTTGCAGCCGCCATCTTGGATTTACATTTTGACAGTACCATCGGTTTCCACGCCCTCGAAAACCATGAAAACGACACCCATGACGGAAAATTTGATAATTTCTTGCAGCCACCATCTTGGATTTATATTTTGACAGTACCATCGGTTTCAACACCCTCGAAAACCACGAAAACGACACCCATGGCGAAAAAGATGATAATTTCTTGCAGCCGCCATCTTGGATTTACATTTTGACAGTACTATCGGTTTCAACACCCTCGAAAACCACGAAAACGACACCCATGGCGAAAAAGTTGATAATTTCTTGCAGCCGCCATCTTGGATTTACATTTTGACAGTACCATCGGTTTCCACGCCCTCGAAAACCATGAAAACGACACCCATGACGGAAAATTTGATAATTTCTTGCAGCCACCATCTTGGATTTATATTTTGACAGTACTATCGGTTTCAACACCCTCGAAAACCATGAAAACGACACCCATGACGGAAAAATTAATAATTTCTTGCAGCCGCCATCTTGGATTTACATTTTGACAGTATTATCGGTTTCAACACCCTCGAAAACCACGAAAACGACACCCATGACGAAAAATTTGATAATTTCTTGCAGCCGCCATCTTGGATTTATATTTTGACAGTACCATCGGTTTCAACGCCCTCGAAAACCATGAAAACGACACCCATTACGAAAAAGTTGATAATTTCTAGCAGCCGCCATCTTGGATTTATATTTTGACAGTACCATCGGTTTCAACACCCTCGAAAACCATGAAAACGACACCCATGACGAAAAAGTTGATAATTTCTTGCAGCCGCCATCTTGGATTTACATTTTGACAGTACCATCGATTTCCACGCCCTCGAAAACCATGAATACGACACTCATGACGGAAAATTTGATAATTTCTTGCAGCCGCCATCTTGGATTTATATTTTGACAGTACTATCGGTTTCAACACCCTCGAAAACCATGAAAACGACACCCATGACGGAAAATTTGATAATTTCTTGCAGGCGCCATCTTGGATTTATATTTTGACAGTACTATCGGTTTCAACACCCTCGAAAACCATGAAAACGACACCCACGACGGAAAATTTGATAATTTCTTGCAGCCACCATCTTGGATTTATATTTTGACAGTTCTATCGGTTTCAACACCCTCGAAAACCATGAAAACGACACCCATGACGGAAAATTTGATAATTTCTTGCAGCCGCCATCTTGGATTTACATTTTGACAGTACTATCGGTTTCCACGCCCTCGAAAACCATGAAAACGACACCCATGACGGAAAATTTGATAATTTCTTGCAGCCGCCATCTTGGATTTACATTTTGACAGTACTATCGGTTTCAACACCCTCGAAAACCACGAAAACGACACCCATGACGAAAAAGTTGATAATTTCTTGCAGCCGCCATCTTGGATTTACATTTTGACAGTACTATCGGTTTCAACACCCTCGAAAACCATGAAAACGACACCCATGACGAAAAAGTTGATAATTTCTTGCAGCCGCCATCTTGGATTTACATTTTGACAGTACCATCGGTTTCCACGCCCTCGAAAACCATGAAAACGACACCCATGACGGAAAATTTGATAATTTCTTGCAGCCACCATCTTGGATTTATATTTTGACAGTACCATCGGTTTCAACACCCTCGAAAACCATGAAAACGACACCCATGACGAAAAAGTTGATAATTTCTTGCAGCCGCCATCTTGGATTTACATTTTGACAGTACTATCGGTTTCCACGCCCTCGAAAACCATGAAAACGACACCCATGACGGAAAATTTGATAATTTCTTGCAGCCGCCATCTTGGATTTACATTTTGACAGTACTATCGGTTTCAACACCCTCGAAAACCACGAAAACGACACCCATGACGAAAAAGTTGATAATTTCTTGCAGCCGCCATCTTGGATTTACATTTTGACAGTACTATCGGTTTCAACACCCTCGAAAACCATGAAAACGACACCCACGACGGAAAATTTGATAATTTCTTGCAGCCGCCATCTTGGATTTACATTTTGACAGTACCATCGGTTTCCACGCCCTCGAAAACCATGAAAACGACACCCATGACGGAAAATTTGATAATTTCTTGCAGCCACCATCTTGGATTTATATTTTGACAGTACCATCGGTTTCAACACCCTCGAAAACCACGAAAACGACACCCATGGCGAAAAAGATGATAATTTCTTGCAGGCGCCATCTTGGATTTACATTTTGACAGTACTATCGGTTTCAACACCCTCGAAAACCACGAAAACGACACCCATGGCGAAAAAGTTGATAATTTCTTGCAGCCGCCATCTTGGATTTACATTTTGACAGTACCATCGGTTTCCACGCCCTCGAAAACCATGAAAACGACACCCATGACGGAAAATTTGATAATTTCTTGCAGCCACCATCTTGGATTTATATTTTGACAGTACTATCGGTTTCAACACCCTCGAAAACCATGAAAACGACACCCATGACGGAAAAATTAATAATTTCTTGCAGCCGCCATCTTGGATTTACATTTTGACAGTATTATTGGTTTCAACACCCTCGAAAACCACGAAAACGACACCCATGACGAAAAATTTGATAATTTCTTGCAGCCGCCATCTTGGATTTATATTTTGACAGTACCATCGGTTTCAACGCCCTCGAAAACCATGAAAACGACACCCATTACGAAAAAGTTGATAATTTCTAGCAGCCGCCATCTTGGATTTATATTTTGACAGTACCATCGGTTTCAACACCCTCGAAAACCATGAAAACGACACCCATGACGAAAAAGTTGATAATTTCTTGCACACGCCATCTTGGATTTACATTTTGACAGTACCATCGGTTTCAACACCCTCGAAAACCATGAAAAAGACACCCATGACGAAAAAGTTGATAATTTCTTGCAGCCGCCATCTTGGATTTATATTTTGACAGTAAAAGTGTCGGTACAATTTTTCGTGAGAATTTTTTCCGTCTAGCCCCCTTTCACAACGCGCGATAAGGGATAGCTGTCTACTCTCCATCCGTCTTACGCTTTTTCGATCAGGGTCACGTGTCCTGACGCGAGTTTAAGATTTTATACCCATTACAGAAAAAGTGCTCAACGCCGCTAAAGAAGTTTTCACTTCAAAAACCAGCCGCGAGTCTAGCAGGAGTCAGCGGAAATTCCAAAATCAGTAAAATTTATAGTACTATAGCTATATAGATATTCGCTCAAAAGTTTACTAGCCAGAGCGTTGATTTCGAAGGTGTCATCTGATTCGTAACCTATATATACTAGCTACTGGGTACTATTATACGTTTTTGGACGCGTCTCTGCGAGACCTATACGATCCGCCCACCCACCCTTTAATTATATAGTATATACATATATGGTAGTAGTATAGTAGATTAAGCAAAAAATTTTTATTGCTCTAAATGATAGGGGGTGGCAAGTGGAGCAGAAACAGACATTTGTGTGTTTGACAGCGGCCTTTATTGAGGCTCCGTCTCAAAAATAATATAAATATTTTGAGATTTTGATACTGAATCTTTTCGGTGATACTTCTTTTGAGGAAAATTTAGACGGACCTTGTTACTGACTCACTGATCCCCCTTTTACAGGGATCAGTACAGACGTTTTAAAATTCCTGACGACTTTTTGCTGACACCTCTTTTGAGGTCCTTTATCATAAGACTCACTGATCCCCTCTTTACAGGGATCAGAACACCTGTTTTAATCTTTTAGTGTATTTAATTGTATTTTATTATCGTAATTCTATAATTGACACCTCTTTTGAGGAATTATTCTCTCATTGACATTTTGATCCCCCCTTTACAGGGATCAGAACATTGTTTTTAAAAAAAAAAAAAATTTTTATTTGATTATTTATTCATTTGTTTTCTTTTTTTTTAAATTTCACCTCCACCATGTTCCTCTCTAGGACCCCAGCCAAAAAAGCCTCCACAGGACCCCATGTCTCTCCATCGAACGCGGCACTCTCCATCACCTTCGAGGGGGAGGTTTCCCCTCCCAGTGCTTCAACTCAGGCCTCTAGTGTGAGGCGAAGCATTGGTGAGTGGGAAAATGGGAGACTATCGGAATCTCAGCCTCTATCGTCGGCCGCCGCGAATCCACCTAAAAAAGCTGCCCCGACCGTGATGACTTCCCAGAAGGCCACAAAGCGCGCCACCTCTCAGCCAGATGGCAAGGCTGTGGCGCGCCGAACCTCTACCGAGACACAAGGAGCGTCACCGGGAACAAGCCAGCTGCAGCCGAGCAAATCCACCGATCGGGTGACGGAGGCACGCAACTGCCTTCTGCGCGCGAAGTCACATCTTGGCGACTCGCGCAACTTGAGGGCAGACTTGAGAACCGGGATCACCCAATCGGTGGAACGGCTGTACCAGCTCGTGAAGGAGGAGGCGGCGGCTGTAGCATTCCTAAAGGGGGCTGAGCTGGCAAGGGAGGAGGTCATTAAGGCCATACCTCCGCCAGAGGCTCCCAAAATCGTCCCGGAGGTTAACTCGTTGCTCGCTTCACTAGCGGAGCATAGCGCGCTAGTGAAGGAGAGCAGCGAGAAGATGGAGCAGCTGCAGCGGGCGATGGAGAGGCAGGGGGAATTACTGGAGAAGACGGCCACCTACGCGAGTGTAGTGGCGGGTCCACCGAAAAGGCAGACCCCAGGAAGGACCGCGCTGCACTCGATAGTGGTGACGTCGAGAGATGAGGATGATACAGGAGAGGAAATAATTTCTAAAATTAGGGAGGCTGTCAAAGCCAAAGATGGTGGAGTTGAAATAGAGCGTGTGCGAAAGGCAAAAGACAGGAAGATTGTTATGGGGTGTAGGTCGGTCGAGGAAAGAAATAAAGTAAGAGAAAGACTAGAGAAGGCAGGAGAACACCTCGTTGTCGAGAACGTGAAAAACAAAGACCCACTTCTGGTTTTCCGTGGCGTCCTCCGCATCTACTCTGATGAGGAAGTGCTGGAGGCGCTACGCAACCAGAACCGGGATGTCTTTCGCGGCCTCGACAACGGGGAGGACAGGCTCGTTATAAAATATAAGAGAAACTCCAGAAACCCTCAAACCCAAAACGTGATAGTCAGCACGTCCCCGACTGTCTACGGCAGGATGCTCGATAAGGGAAGAGCGCGTATCGATCTTCAGACCGTCTTCGTTGACGACCAGTCGCCACTAGTGCAGTGCACGAGGTGCCTAGGTTACGGGCATAGTCGGCGACTCTGTAAAGAGTCCGTCGACTTATGCAGCCATTGCGGAGGCCCTCACCTGCGTGCAGAGTGTGCTCAGTGGCTAAAGGCGGATACCCCAAAATGCCACAACTGCGTCAAGGCGAAGATGGAGAAGACGGACCACAACGCGTTCAACCCCGAGTGTCCTGTTCGAGTCAGATGGGATAGGCTGGCACGTGCGTCCGTCGCCTACTGCTAAGGTGGTCCCAGTGGACACACTGCCGCACAGAATACTCCAGGTGAATCTTCAAAGGAAGAGACTGGCGACCCATGAGCTTATGATCGAGGCCGAGCAGCGCAAAGCCACCGCAGCGCTGATCCAGGAGCCCTACGTGGGCAACGCTAAAAGGATGAGCGGGACCAGAGGTGTCCGAATCTTTCAGAGCACCAGGCAAGGAGAAGGGACTGTCAAAGCGGCCATAGCCGTCTTTGACCCTAAGTTGGCCGTTCGACAGTACCCAGAACTCACCACGGAAAACATCGTCGTGGTGGGGATCCAAACTGGTGCCTGGAAGGTGACTCTGGTCTCGTTCTACTTTGAGCCAGATCAGCCCTTGGGGCCATACCTGGACAGCCTTAGGAAGGTGGAAAGCGAGACCGGCTCGCATAAGCTCATAATGGGAGGAGACACCAACGCCTGGAGTGTTTGGTGGGGCAGTAGTGAGACCAATGGCAGAGGCGACGAGATGCTGGGAGCTCTCGACCAGCTTGGACTGCAAATACTCAACAGAGGGGAAACTCCAACCTTCGACGTAGTTCGTGGTAACAGGCGTTACACGAGCTGCGTCGACGTCACAGCCTGCACAGCGGATATGCTGACGGTGACCGACGGCTGGCGAGTCGTCGATGACCTGACGGGGTCGGACCACAACGGCATAGAATTCTACGTTAACCTCGAGAAGTCCGTGGGCATCACGGTACACCGGACTACCAGGATCTATAACACGAAGAAAGCAAATTGGGGCCGGTTTCGTAAGAAACTGGCCCAGATTATGCAAAACAGCCAACTCACTGTAAGCCTGTTCGATCAGATCGACAGCGTGGACAAGTTAGACCTGGTAGTCGAGGAACTGACGACGGCGGTACAAGACGCCTGTGCCAAAGTGATGCCCAAGAGAAAGACGATCGAGAAGTTAACCGTGCCGTGGTGGTCTGATGAACTCGCCAGCCTGAAGAGGCAGGTGGTCACCAAAAAGCGGAGGATCCAATGTGCAGCGCCGGTCCGTAGACCAAAGGTTGTTGAGGAGTACCTGAAACAGAAGGAAGAGTACGAAAAAGCAGTAACCAAAGCAAAGGTCGAGAGTTGGAAGGGTTTCTGTGAGAAACAAGACCGAGAAGGCCTGTGGGAAGGGATATACAGGGTAATCCGAAGGACAGAAAAAAGAGAGGAGGACGTACCGATGGTGAGGGATGCGAAGACATTAGACCCCGAAGAGTCAGCGAGGTTCCTAGCCGAAACGTTTTACCCGAAAGACCGTCCGGAGGGGGACAACGAGGAGCACAAAGAGGTGCGGAGGCGAGCGGAAGGGGTGAACCGGGGAAACCAAGTTGAGTCTTGGGACCCTCCTTTCACTCCCGACGAATTAAGCCGAGCTGCTTCCTCGTTCAACCCCAAAAAAGCCCCCGGTTCCGACGGTCTGACGGCGGACGTATGGGGCCACGTGATCCATCAAGACCCAGAATTAGTTCTGCACTTGATGAACAAGTACCTGGCGCATGGATACTTTCCACGGTCCTGGAAAGAGGCAACTGTCGTTGTGCTCCGAAAGCCCGCGAAAGAAGACTACACCACTCCGAAGTCATACAGGCCGATTGGTCTTTTGCCTGTACTCGGCAAGATATACGAGAAGATGCTCGTGGCCCGACTCAAGTTTCATTTGTTACCCAGGATGAGTACTCGCCAGTACGGCTTCATGCCCCAAAAGAGCACCGAGGACTCCCTCTATACACTCATGGGGCGCATTCGTGGCAAACTCAATGCAAAGAGGCTTGTCACGATTGTGTCCCTGGATATAGAGGGAGCCTTCGACAGCGCTTGGTGGCCGGCTATACGAGTGCGTCTGGCTGAGGAAAAGTGTCCTGAAAACTTGAGAAGGGTCTACGATAGTTACTTGTCCGAGAGAGTGGTGAAAGTCAGGTACGCGGGAGCGGAGCATAAATCCAGGACCGAGAAGGGATGCGTCCAGGGGTCAATCAGTGGCCCCATATTATAGAAAGTGGTGCTGGACCCGTTGATTAAGGAATTGGAAAGGATGGGGGTCTATTGTCAGGCGTTTGCGGACGATGTCGTCCTTGTGTTCGATGGGGAGACGGCACTTGAGATCCAAAGGGATGCCAATGTCGCCCTTGAGTACGTGCGCACATGGGGTGTCTCGAACAAGCTTAAGTTTGCGCCACATAAGACCAAAGCAATGCTGGTAACGCGCAAACTTAAGCATGACACCCCATGTCTTAGAATGGGTGGGGTAGACATTGGCATGTCTGAGGAGATCAAACTGCTCGGTCTCACCATCGACCACAAGTTGACCTTTAACACTCACGTCGCAAACGTCTGCTCCCGAGCCATCGGTATCTACAAACAGCTGTCGAGGGCCGCAAGGGTCAGTTGGGGTCTGCATCCTGAGGTCATCCGCTGCATATATACAGCTGCAATCGAACCCATCGTCCTGTACGCGGCGAGCGCGTGGTCGCCGGCCGCAACCAAAATTGGAGTCCAAAAGAAGCTGAACGCCGTCCAGAGGAGCTTCGCGCAGAAGCTGTGCCGAGCCTATCGCACGGTCTCCCTACACTCAGCACTGGTGCTGGCTGGGATACTCCCTCTCGACCTCCGAATCCGAGAGGCGGCCTCACTTTATGAGGCCAAGAAGGGTTTGCCCCATCCAGCGCTAGGAGACCGGGAGATCGAGCGAGTGGCATCGGCACTAGAGATGCCGCATCCGGCTGAACAGAGGGCCATTGCACTGCAACGCCTGGTAGACGAGGAACAATACAACGAGCACCGCCATTACGCGGTGCGTATCTTCACAGACGGCAGCAAAATTGAGGGCAAGGTCGGGGCCGCATTGTCGGTGTGGACCGACCAGACCGAGGTCAAGGCCCTCAAACTTGCGCTGCCGTCTTATAGTACCGTCTACCAGGCGGAGCTCCTCGCCCTCTGCGAAGCCACGAAGGAGGTCCTCAGAAGGACCGAGACGGCGTTCGCTATTTACAGCGACTCCATGGCAGCTCTCCAAACAGTCGTGAACCCCGAAGCCCTCCACTCCCTCGCAGTGGAAACGAGGGACGCCATCCGCCGCAGCAATATCCAGAACAAGAGCGTCTCCTTGTTCTGGATCAAAGCTCATGCGGGGCTGGAGGGTAACGAGAGAGCCGACTCGCTTGCAAAGGAGGCTGCCCTGAGGTGTAAGCGGCAACCCCATTACGATAAATGCCCGGTTTCATTCGTCAAGCGTATGATCCGAATGGAGACGCTAGGCGAATGGAACCGGAGGTATTGTACTGGGGAAACGGCGGCCACGACGAAGTTGTTCTTCCCGTGTGCGATCGCGGCGTACAGGACGGTGCGTAAGATAGGGATGACCCAGGAACTGACCCAGGCCCTAACAGGGCACGGTGGGTTCTCCGAGTACCTGAATCGCTTCAGGTGCAAGGAGAGCCCAGCGTGCGCCTGCGACCCTGACAAGCAGGAGACAGTCCTCCACCTGCTAACGGAGTGCCCTGTATATTCCTCCCATAGGCATGATCTCGAGATGAGAGTCGACCTGCAGGTCAAAAAGGAAAATCTCAGTCTGCTCATACGAGACCGAAAACGGAGAAAGAATTTTATAGAATTTATTATGAAAATTGTACAGTCTGCTAACAGACGCAATAAGTAGTAAACGATCCGTCTTAATTGTTAGTCAAACTACCACGATATATCACTAATCTCTGTATTTATTATATCTTTATAAAAGACTGTAAAGTAATTGAATCTTAACAATGTATACTAATGACACTTTTACTATTATTTTCACTATAAATATCTTATTATTTTGTTTTATTTATTTTTATATTTTTTTAATATGATTTTAGAAAAATGACGTTATTCACAATATAATAATTAAGACGAAAAATTTTAAAATCCATTGCTATACTATTTTCACAATGTACACCATTTAAAATAAATATCGACAGACTAAACATCACCTACATCAGTTGAAAATTACCCTGCGTAGCATGGCGGCAGGGGCCTTTCGCATGGCAGGAGTGGTTTTTAGCCGGTAGGAGTCCGGCACTACTCAGGCTGCCTTCCTGTAAGGCAGTCTGGGTGTCCATGATGGATTTCCCACTCCTGCCACATATAAAAAAAAAAAAAAAAACCTAACCTAACCTAACCTAACCTAACCTAACCTAACCTAACCTAACCTAACCTAACCTATATATACTAGTTACAGGGTACTATTATACGTTTTTGGACGCGTCTCTGCGTCTCTGCGAGACCTATACGATCCTGGTAAAATAATTCAAAGATTTTCACAGGGAAACTTTTTATTCAAGAAAAACCATTTTTCCAAATTTTCATTTCTTCAAAATTTTATATCTCGATCCCTGGTTGACGTAGGTCGGTTCTGAGGGTGCCGTCGTACGCGCCTCTGCTCGCCCTACAGGATTCCTGCAAAAAACAAATCAGATTAGACATTTCCTAGAAGAAAATTTTTCGATTTTCGCAAAATATTGACTTTTTTATTAAAAAATTGACACTTATCTGATAATAACTCCCGTTTTTGTGGTCCGATCGTGACCAAAGTAGTCTCAAAACACGGGCCAGCGCGTCGCCTGTGCGCCCCGACCCTAAAAAACTTGCGTCCCATAGGAAAATTTTACACCCGACACTAAAAAACCGCAAAAACTTCAAATTTTCCGCCCGCCCACCCACCCTTTATTTCCAATTGTAGGAATACCAAAATATTTTTATTGCTTTAAGTAATAGGGTATAAAAAGCCCTTTCGAAATATACATTTACGTCCTGAACTACAGCCTTATTGAGGCTCCTTTTCAATTGACAAATATTTTTGACACCTCTATTGAGGTTTTATTTTAATTTTCTTTTTTATTTTGACTTTGACCCCTCTATTGAGGAATTTCGTTATAGACTTACTGATCCCCCCTTTACAGGCATCAGTATTCTAGTTGACAAAAGGACTGAATTGTTTTATAATTTTATACATATTATTTAATTGGCTGTTTATCTTATTTGAACCCCATCATTATGTTCCTCTCAAGGACCCCAGCTAAGAAATCTTTCACAGAACCCCATGTATCTCCGTCAAACGCGGCACTCTCAATCACCTTCGAGGGGGAGATCTCCCCTCCCAGTGCTTCAACCCAAGCCTCTAGTGCGAGGCGAAGTATTGGTGAGTGGGAAAATGGGAAAATGGTGGACTCTCAACCTCTTCCAGCGGCCGCCGCGAACACATCAAAGGAGACTGCCCTGACCGTGACGACTTCTCAGAAGTCTGCAAAGCGCACCACTATTCAGCCGGAAAGCAAGGCTGTGGCGCGCCGAACTTCTACGGACACGCTGGGAGCGTCACCGGGGTCAGGCCAGTCGCAGCCGAACAAACCCACCGATCGGGTGACTGAGGCTCGCAACTGCCTTCTACGTGCGAAGTCGCATCTCGGCGATTCGCGCAATTTGAGGGCAGACTTGAGAGCCGGAATCACCCAATCGGTGGAACGGCTGTACCAGCTCGTTAAAGAGGAGGCGGCGGCTGCTGCACGGGTGAGGGGGGCCGAGCTGGCGGGAGAAAAGCTAATTAAGGCCACACTTCCGCTAGAGGCATCCAAAATCCTCCCGGAGGTTAACTCGTTGCTCGCTTCACTAGCGGAGCATAGCGCGCTGGTGAAGGAGAGCAACGAGAAGATGGAGAGTCTGCGGCGGGCGATGGAGGGGCAAGGGGAAATGTCATTGAAGACGGCCACCTACGCGAGTGTGGCGGGGGGTAAGCAATATGTGCCGCCACAGCCGCTACACTCGCTCATTATTAGCTCCGATAACGCCGACGACACTAGTGCCGCCGTCGTGGATAAGATCAGAATCGCAGTGGATGCAAGAGAGACGGGCATCCGTGTTGATAAGGTCCGAAAGGCGAAGGATCAGAAAGTTGTTATAGGATGCCAAACTCGCCAAGAACTCGACATGGTTAAAAACAGATTGGGGGGCTCCGCGACCGGACTGAAAATAGAGGAAGCGGTAAATAGGGATCCCCTTGTGGTGTTGATGGATGTATTATCCTATAACATAGACGACGACATCGCAAGGGCGATCCTTAAGCAGAACCATCACCTCATGGGCGAACTCAAAAAGGATGAGGTGCGAGTCGCTGTAAAGTACCGTAGGCGAGCACGGAACCCGCACGAAAGCCACGTAGTGGTACAGGTCTCCCCCCCGGTGTGGCAGGTCTTGACCCGGGCAGGTCGTGCCCATATTGATTTGCAAAGGGTGAGGGTGTTTGACCAGACCCCCCTTGTGCAGTGCACGAGGTGCCTTGGTTTCGGCCACGGCCGAAAGCAATGCACCGGGAAGGAGGACCTTTGCTCGCACTGCGGTGACGCTCACCTGAGAGCTGAATGCCCACTACGTCTGGCCGGGGAGCCCCCCTAATGCTGTAACTGTAAAAAAGCAGGCCACGATAATCTGGGCCACAACAGCTTCAGCATGGACAGCCCGTTACGGAGACGGTGGGACGCAATAGCGCGATCCACCGTCGCATATTGCTAATGGCGCCACAGTGATTACCATGGCAGGTGTACTTCCCCAAGAAGAGATTTCGAAACATGGGTTCGTCCAGGCCAACCTGCAAAGAATGCGATTGGCCACGGATGAGCTCATGCTGGAGGCCGCCAAACGAAGAATAGCAGTTGCGCTGCTTCAGGAGCCGTATGTGGGCGGAGTCGGAAGTCTAAAGTCATACAGGGGGGCCAGAATTTTCCAGAACGGCGGCCGTTCGGCG
Source organism: Mythimna ferrago (assembly GCA_910589285.2). Lineage (NCBI taxonomy): Eukaryota > Metazoa > Arthropoda > Insecta > Lepidoptera > Noctuidae > Mythimna > Mythimna ferrago. Next base: position 28,830,344 of record OU342682.1, on the reverse strand, counting down.
GGCACTGTAAAGGCAGCAATAGCAGTCTTCAATCAAGACATAGAAGTCATACAGTGCCCGGATTTCACGACCGACAACATTGTGGTCGTTAAAATCCGCACGGCTGCCTGGGAACTTACACTGGTCTCCTTCTACTTTGAACCGGACACGCCCATAGAGCCATACCTGGAGCAGCTCAGAAAAATAGCAGTAGCGAGTTCGGCGAGGCTTCTCATTGGGGGAGACTCGAATGCCAAGAGCGTTTGGTGGGGCAGCGAGGGAACAGACTCCAGGGGCGATAGCCTGGTGGGCGCTCTCGATCAGTTCGGCATGCAGGTGCTTAATGTCGGTGACACCCCTACCTTCGAAACCGTGCGGGGGGGGAGAAGGCTGACAAGTCATGTCGATATCACCGCGTGCACAACGGACTTGCTCGACCTGGTGGGCGACTGGAAGGTGGATCAGAGCCTGACAAACTCGGACCACAACGGCATAACCTTCAATATAAAATTGAAGAGAGGTGAGACCACACACATACAACGGACGACGAGGCTGTATAACACAAAGAAGGCTAACTGGAGTCAGTTTCGTGAGAAACTGGCGCAGTTAAATGCGGAATATCGAATCAGCCCGTCGGAAGTAACAACCATCAACAACACTCAACAACTTGAAAACACAGTAAACACATTCACAAACAATATACACAAAGCATGCACAGAACACATACCACGCATAAAAACACACACCAAACTCACCTTGCCGTGGTGGTCCGACGAGTTGGCCACCCTGAAGAAGGAAGTTGCCACCAGGAAGAGACGTATACGCTGCGCGGCCCCCTCCAGAAAGGCGGGGGTGATAGACAGGTACCTGCAAGCGAAGACGGAGTACCTTGCCAAGACCAGGGAGGCCCAGACTAAAAGCTGGAAGGAGTTTTGCGGGAAGCAGGACAAGGAAGGGCTTTGGGAAGGTATTTACAGGGTGATCGGCCGCACGTCGAAAAGGCACGAAGACGTCCCCCTAAAGTGTAACGGAAAGTTCCTGAGCCTGAAGGAGTCGACGAGACTGCTCGCTGAAACATTCTACCCGGAGGACCGTGAAAGTGAGGATAATGCTTACCACCAGGCCACTCAATTGCAAGCTGAGTCCGTGAGCGGGGAACATGATGACAACCATGGTCAACCATGACCCCCCGTTCATGGAACAGGAGCTGAGAGTGGCCGTGGAAAGCTTTAACCCAAAGAAGGCCCCGGGTGCGGATGGTTTCACGGCAGACATCTGCGCGCGAGTGGTCTCGCAGGACCCAGGGACTTTCCTGGCCATCACAAATAAGTGTCTGCAGTTGGGCCACTTCCCAAAGCCCTGGAAAGAAGCGGCCGTCGTTGTCCTGCGAAAGCCCGCCAAGGAGGACTACTTCCAGCCAAAGTCCTACAGGCCAATCGGCCTGCTCCCGGTCTTAGGCAAGGTGCTCGAAAAAATGATCGTGGGGAGGCTAAAATGGCACCTCCTCCCCAATATGAGCGCCCGCCAATATGGGTTCGTACCTCAAAGGAGCACCGAGGACTCCCTCTATGACCTAATGGGACACATAAGAAGCAAACTTAAGCTTAAAAAGCTAATAACTGTGATCTCATTGGACATAGAGGGAGCCTTCGATAGTGCATGGTGGCCGGCCATAAAAGTCAGGCTAAGAGAAGAGGGCTGTCCCGGTAACATACTCAAAATAATAAGCAGCTACCTTCAGGATAGGAGGGTCGAGGTGAGGTATGGCGGGGAGACACACTCCACAAATACAACCAAGGGGTGTGTCCAGGGCTCCATAGGAGGTCCCATTCTATGGAACCTCATCCTGGACCCTCTGCTGAAGGAGCTGACTGCTAAGGGCATCTATTGCCAGGCGTTCGCCGACGACATAGTCCTGGTTATCGACGGAGACACTGCGTTGGAGGTTCAAAGACAGGCCAATGCTGCCCTCGCCTATGTTGTGGAGTGGGGAGTCAAAAATAAGCTTAAGTTCGCGCCCCACAAAACGCAAGCGATGGTGGTGACGCGAAAGCTCAAATACGACGAACCACTCCTGAGCATGGGCGGGGTCAGTATTGGCATGTCTAAGGAAATAAAAATCTTGGGCCTAACCATCGACAGCTGCCTGACATTTAACAAACATATTTACAATATATGTAAAAAAGTAATTGGAATATACGGGCAGCTGTCGAGGGCGGCCAAGATCAGCTGGGGCCTCAACGCAGATGTCATTAGGATAATTTATAATGCAGTCATAGAACCAGTGATTATGTACGCGGCGAGCGCCTGGGCGCCGGCAGTGGGGAAACTGGGAGCTAAGAAACAACTTAACGCCATCCAGCGTGGATTCGCACAGAAGCTCTGCAAAGCCTACCGCACAGTCTCCCTGAACGCAGCGTTGCTTCTTGCCGGGATACTCCCACTCGATATTCGTATTCAAGAGGCAGCCGCCCTTTACGAAGCAAAAAGGGGAGTGCCCCGGCCGGATTTGGCGGGCAGGGAGGTCGAGCGGAGGGCAGGGCACACCGAAAATGGACACCCGGCGACGCATATGCACCTGGAGTTCAAGAGCCTGATAGACGAAGAAGAGCTAAACGCCAATAGCGACTTTGCCGTCAAAATGTACACAGATGGCAGTAAGATTGACGGCAAGGTGGGGGCCGCAATATCTTACTGGGAAGGCGCGGCCGAAACCAAGGCCGTCAAGCTTAAGCTGCCATCTTACGGCACCGTCTATCAGGCGGAACTCCTGGCCGTATGCAGAGCCACGGGAGACATTGTTCGAGGTGCTCAGCAGAGCTTCGCAATTTACAGCGACTCTAGGTCTGCGCTGGATACAGTTGTAAATAATGGCTCCCTGCACCCCCTGGCTGTCGAGGCCCGCAAAAACCTCCGGACGGCCTTTGACCAGAACAAAACTGTGTCCTTGTTCTGGTTGAAGGCCCACGCGGGGCTCGCGGGCAACGAACGCGCCGACTGCCTGGCAAAAATGGCTGCCCTCTCGTTAAAACGCGCCCCTGACTATGATAAGTGCCCGGTCTCATTCGTCAAGGGACAAATCAGACGGGAGTCTCTTGGCGAGTGGAACCGGAGGTATCAGTCAGGGACGACTGCCGGGACGACTAAAACCTTCTTTCCGGACGCCATTGAGGGGTACCGAATCATAAAGAAAATTGCGCTGGACAGTATCACGACACAGATACTGACGGGGCACGGTGGGTTCTCCGAGTATCTGACCAGATTCAAGTGCAAGGAGAACCCATCGTGCGCCTGTGCCCCTGGGGTCGAGGAATCCGTCCTACATATCCTGCTCGACTGCCCGATTTTCAGTCGAGCGAGATATGATAGTGAGCAGGAAATGGGAACGAAGACCAGCATAGATACATTGAAAGAAATTATGGCTGACAGAAAAACCCGAAATATATTTCTAAAATATGCAAAGGAAGTAGCAGAGGTCGTAGTAAAAAGAAATAAATAAGATAAACACGATAAAATATGATACATGACTTACAAAATATATATTATATACACTTACTCGTATAAAATAAATTATATATTAATAAAAAGATGGACGGAAAGCTAAAAAATTGAAGAAAGGCCCCAAGCAAGCGCAAAATATTGGGAGAATCCAAGCGTTTGCGCAACCCTTGAGGAAAGGAAGAAGAAATTAAGAATGAAACACTTATACCATAAAAATAAATTAAAACATATTATATAATAAAAATATTTACATACTGAAAACAAAGTAATAAAGACGTATAGAACAATATAAAGCTAAATCAAAAGGAATAATAATGATAAAGCAACATTCATAAATTAAGATAAATATAAACATACACAGTTAAAACAAGAAATATGATTTACAACGACCCTGCTCAGGGCAGGGAGTGGCGTGTCTGATAAAAAAAAAAAAAAAAAAAAAAAAAAAAAACCTAACCTAACCTAACCGGCTTGCGAGGAAACGGTGTGGCATCTGCTTTTCGAATGCCCGAGGTTCAGTCATGACAGAATGGAGCTGGAAGTAAAGATCCAAATCCAGCTAAACCAGTCCACGGTCCACATCATTATGGGGAAACCGGTCACTAGGACACCATTCTTGGCATTCGCGAGTAAAGTCGCTATCGTCGCGGCAGGGGCAAACAAAACGGACGTAACCTTCCGAAGTCAAAACCGACCACCATCTACTCGAACAGTTACACAAACAACCACTGCAACCACCACACAAACAGCAACCATTCAAAACACAACACACACAGCACTCACACATACAACACAGGTCACACACATAAACCAACAACCAGTACCGGCAGTAACAGAAGACAGCGGCTTGCAACTAGCCCCTAGTTCCATGCTCATATCACAGCTTCTGGCATGTGGAGGAGACGGCTTGCCTGGCGTCAGACTGCGAGGCGTCGCTCTGTTTATGAGCAGGGAAGAGGAAAAGTTGGGCATAAGTTTCTGCATAGGCTCAAGCCGACCTAAAGCCCGTATTCCCATATCACCGGGTCTTGCCGCCTTGATCAACGGAAGCACCAACAAAACAACTTTAAAAGGCAGCAAATATGCTGCCCTGCCTGAAGTAGAAGTGGCCACGCACCGATGCCGTCTAATGCGATTGAAAAAAAAGACGATCGCACTATTAGAGTGGCGAGAGGAGACGCCATTCGCTCAGGCGAGCGCGCTGCTTCAAAAGATCAAGGAGGCAGGAGAATACGCGACAATCACGGCCCGTACCATAAGTGTTGATGCGATGGTGGTTGGAGGGGAGAGAGGAAACGTCGCAGACCGCTATGGATGTCTAAAAGCATCAGAACATCATGAGCTGGTCATCTATGAGGACAGAGGGGAAACTCTAAGTTTCCTTAAAGTTCCAAGATGCCCAGCAGCCACTGCAACAACCCTCGTAACAAGCCCGACCATCCAAAGTGGATCAGAAAGGGTTCAGCTGAAGGCGGCCGCTGAAAAAGCCGCAAAGAAGCAGAACACAATAACTAGCCCGGAGGATCGGGCCAAATCGAGGAGTCGCCTAAAAGCCTTCAGCGCTTTTCTCAGTGCAATGCTCCCAAGCACAAGCCGCGCATCGCCGTCGCAAAAACAGGAAACAGCAGTGGAGAGGTTCTTCAGAAGAAAGGAAAAAGAACCAACTCCACAGAAGCCCTCACCAACAAGAGCCGATAAAGGGCACGTCAGCCCACCGATCCTCGCAGTTAACTCGGGCACCACAGATCACATTAAGAGTGCCTTCCTCGAGTACGTTGCAATTGTGAGAGCGACCAGAGAAGTTAATCTCATGACATGCAAAAAGATCCATCTGACCTTCCAAAGAGAAACAGAGGGCTTACTGAAGGTACTGCTCAAGGAGGCAGAGGCAGCGGTGTACGACAACACCAATTCTCAAGTCATCAAAGGGGAAATGGTGGGGTCGTACATGGCAGCATACAGTGCAAAGTGCGGTTTTGTTGCCTTGGATGTGGAGGAAACGGAGCGCTCAGGCAAAATAAAATTTAAAACACCGGAAGATGACCCGATAGTGGTTACCGCCAAATGTACCAAAATCATGCTAGACGATAAGATTCTTGAAATGGCACAGTCCATCGCAGGAACTTCGGATACGTCGCCATCGCAGGAATGTTGGGCGATACCCACTATCAAGTGGATAAATGGAGTACCGGGTTGTGGCAAAACAACCTGGGTGGTAAAGCACTTCGACGAGGAGAAGGACGTCGTTGCCACCACGACAGCAGAAGCTGCCAGAGATCTAAGAGAAAAGCTTGTGCGCCGCTTGGGAGACCGAGTAAAGTCAAAGGTGCGCACTATGGCCTCAATCTTAGTCAACGGGTTCAGGAGCCACCAGAAATGCTATCGTTTAACGGTAGATGAGGCTCTTATGAACCACTTTGGGGCCATAGTTATGGCAGTAAAGTTGTCTGGAGCAAGCGAGCTTGTCCTCGTTGGAGACATAAACCAGCTTCCATTTTTGGACAGAGAAAACTTATTCGAACTAAGGTATACCCGTCCAAACCTGGTGGCTGGCATCACCCAGGAGCTACTTTGCACACATCGCAACCCAATGGATGTGGCGTTTACACTGAGTGAGATATACTCAGGAATATACTCCTCCAAGTCGTCGCTGTCGCGGGTCCACTCCCTGCAAGTGAAGGGTTATACAGGAGCGCAAATTTCGGGCACTACCCGAAACACTCTATTCCTGGTTCATACGCAAGAAGAAAAATCTTCTCTTATCAGCCAGGGATATGGGTCCGGTGAAGGGTCGCAAATTTTAACCATACACGAAGCTCAGGGGCTGACCTACGACAGTGTTATCATCATTAATACAAAATCCAGGAGGCTCCAAATCCACGACAGTATCTCCCACGCGGTGGTGGCGGTGTCGAGACATACTGTTAGCTGTGTCTATTACTCCGATGACACCGATGACGCCACGGGTCGCCTTGCAAGGAGAGCGATGGAGGCGTCGACAAAAGCGGTCGTTGATTACAACTTGAAGACGGCCATGCAGCATCGAGACTCAGCCGTTGTAGATGCTCTGCTCGGGCTAGCGAAATCCCTGATCAAAAGACCCCAATAATAACCACTAACAAGACCCCATCCAACTCTTATTCGGATTCCTATCCGCTCAGCAAATACAAATAGAAATGTAAAATTTCATGACAGCGCGAGTTTGACAAACAGTTCCGCCGAGGGTAACGTAGCGCGTCTGGTCACAGAGCTCCCTAAGATATAGTTGAGCTAAACGATGCGGATGCGTTCGTCGTGTCCGTGAACAGATGCCATCGATTGGAACTGGTCGGCTCGCGCTGCCATGAAGTTCTAGTTTATAGTTTAAATAGTTTAAGTGCTACCAATGTTGTGTGTTTCTATTAAGCAGTACATGGCTATGTGCTGTTTGGTGGAGATACGCAGCCTTGGTATAATAAAGTATCTGATAAATAATGGATAAAAATTGTAATGCCTGTGAAATAATAATAAAACAAAACAAAAAAAAAAACAAAAAAAAAAAAAACTAAACAAAAAAAAAATGCCTAAATAATATATTTATAAGAAAAAAAAAAAAAAAAAAACAGATGGACTCACCTAAGCATAAGATTAAGATTACTTGTAATGGAGCGCCTTCACGCTAGCGTTTGTCAGGTGTGGGCGTTCGATGGACGTATGCGCTGCGCTGGCGTCGCGTTGTTGCGGCATTCAATCGGTCCTGAGGAAGCGTTGCAGCGGCTAGACTCCTGCGGCGCTGCGCGTGCGTTTGTTGGGCGCCTGCGTTGGGCGAGCGCTGGTGTGAAGGCGCTCCTTTTCATAAATTATAGAAAAAGCAAAAAATAAAGAGTTTGCACTTATAATATTTTTAGATTTTATATAGAAATAATTATAGGAGTAGACTAAGCAAGTACAATATAGTGAAATAAGAAAAAAAAAGTATAAATAAAAAACAAGTAAGTATAAATAATAAAATGTGTATCCGATATGGGAGTACCACGACTGCAATGAAAAATATTATTGTTAACAAATAATTAAACATTTCAAACAAAGGCGCGGACCATCATGTCTGCGGTGTAATCTTAACATAAAAAAAAAAAACCTAACCTAACCTAACCCCAAGACCAGGGAGGCCCAGACTAAAAGCTGGAAGGAGTTTTGCGGGAAGCAGGACAGGGAAGGGCTTTGGGAAGGTATTTACAGGGTGATCGGCCGCACGTCGAAAAGGCACGAAGACGTCCCCCTAAAGTGTAACGGAAAGTTCCTGAGCCTGAAGGAGTCGACGAGACTGCTCGCTGAAACATTCTACCCGGAGGACCATGAAAGTGAGGATAATGCTTACCACCAGGCCACTCGATTGCAAGCTGAGTCCGTGAGCGGGGAACATGATGACAACCATGACCCCCCGTTCACGGAACAGGAGCTGAGAGTGGCCGTGGAAAGCTTTAACCCAAAGAAGGCCCCGGGTGCGGATGGTTTCACGGCAGACATCTGCGCGCGAGTGGTCTCGCAGGACCCAGGGACTTTCCTGGCCATCACAAATAAGTGTCTGCAGTTGGGCCACTTCCCAAAGCCCTGGAAAGAAGCGGCCGTCGTTGTCCTGCGAAAGCCCGCCAAGGAGGACTACTTCCAGCCAAAGTCCTACAGGCCAATCGGCCTGCTCCCGGTCTTAGGCAAGGTGCTCGAAAAAATGATCGTGGGGAGGCTAAAATGGCACCTCCTCCCCAATATGAGCGCCCGCCAATATGGGTTCGTACCTCAAAGGAGCACCGAGGACTCCCTCTATGACCTAATGGGACACATAAGAAGCAAACTTAAGCTTAAAAAGCTAATAACTGTGATCTCATTGGACATAGAGGGAGCCTTCGATAGTGCATGGTGGCCGGCCATAAAAGTCAGGCTAAGAGAAGAGGGCTATCCCGGTAACATACTCAAAATAATAAGCAGCTACCTTCAGGATAGGAGGGTCGAGGTGAGGTATGGCGGGGAGACACACTCCACAAATACAACCAAGGGGTGTGTCCAGGGCTCCATAGGAGGTCCCATTCTATGGAACCTCATCCTGGACCCTCTGCTGAAGGAGCTGACTGCTAAGGGCATCTATTGCCAGGCGTTCGCCGACGACATAGTCCTGGTTATCGACGGAGACACTGCGTTGGAGGTTCAAAGACAGGCCAATGCTGCCCTCGCCTATGTTGTGGAGTGGGGAGTCAAAAATAAGCTTAAGTTCGCGCCCCACAAAACGCAAGCGATGGTGGTGACGCGAAAGCTCAAATACGACGAACCACTCCTGAGCATGGGCGGGGTCAGTATTGGCATGTCTAAGGAAATAAAAATCTTGGGCCTAACCATCGACAGCTGCCTGAAATTTAACAAACATATTTACAATATATGTAAAAAAGTAGTTGGAATATACGGGCAGCTGTCGAGGGCGGCCAAGATCAGCTGGGGCCTCAACGCAGATGTCATTAGGATAATTTATAATGCAGTCATAGAACCAGTGATTATGTACGCGGCGAGCGCCTGGGCGCCGGCAGTGGGGAAACTGGGAGCTAAGAAACAACTTAACGCCATCCAGCGTGGATTCGCACAGAAGCTCTGCAAAGCCTACCGCACGGTCTCCCTGAACGCAGCGTTGCTTCTTGCCGGGATACTCCCACTCGATATTCGTATTCAAGAGGCAGCCGCCCTTTACGAAGCAAAAAGGGGAGTGCCCCGGCCGGATTTGGCGGGCAGGGAGGTCGAGCGGAGGGCAGGGCACACCGAAAATGGACACCCGGCGACGCATATGCACCTGGAGTTCAAGAGCCTGATAGACGAAGAAGAGCTAAACGCCAATAGCGACTTTGCCGTCAAAATGTACACAGATGGCAGTAAGATTGACGGCAAGGTGGGGGCCGCAATATCTTACTGGGAAGGCGCGGCCGAAACCAAGGCCGTCAAGCTTAAGCTGCAATCTTACGGCACCGTCTATCAGGCGGAACTCCTGGCCGTATGCAGAGCCACGGGTGAAATCGTTCGAGGTGCTCAGCAGAGCTTCGCAATTTACAGCGACTCCCGATCTGCGCTGGATACAGTTGTTAACAACGGCTCCCTGCATCCCCTGGCCGTCGAGGCCCGCAAAAACCTCCGGACGGCCTTTGACCAGAGCAAAACTTTGTCCTTGTTCTGGTTGAAGGCCCACGCAGGGATTGCGGGCAACGAACGCGCCGACTGCCTGGCCAAAATGGCTGCCCTCTCGTTAAAACGCGCCCCTGACTATGATAAGTGCCCGGTCTCATTCGTCAAGGGACAAATCAGACGGGAGTCTCTTGGCGAGTGGAACCGGAGGTATCAGTCAGGGACGACTGCCGGGACGACTAAAACCTTCTTTCCGGACGCCATTGAGGGGTACCGAATCATAAAGAAAATTGCGCTGGACAGTATCACGACACAGATACTGACGGGGCACGGTGGGTTCTCCGAGTATCTGACCAGATTCAAGTGCAAGGGGAACCCATCGTGCGCCTGTGCCCCTGGGGTCGAGGAATCCGTCCTACATATCCTGCTCGACTGCCCGATTTTCAGTCGAGCGAGATATGATAGTGAGCAGGAAATGGAAACGAAGATCGGCATAGATACATTGAAAGGAATTATGGCTGACAGAGGAACGCGAAATATATTTCTAAAATATGCAAAGGAAGTAGCAGAGGTCGTCGTAAAAAGAAATGAATAAGATAAACACGATAAAATATGATACATGACTTACAACATATATACACCTACTCGTATAAAATAAACTATATATTAATAAAAAGATGGACGGAAAGCTAAAAATTGAAGAAAGGCCCCAAGCAAGCGCAAAATATTGGGAGAATCCAAGTGTTTGCGCAACCCTTGAGGAAAGGAAGAAGAAATTAAGAAGTTTAAGTTAGGCATTCACATAAATATTATTTTTTGTCAAAAAACTCATGCAGATTATAAAATACATTGTCAATCAAAAATTTTTTCAATTTATTTTTAAACATATTTCTATTTAATTGCTTAATGGCTGGCGGTAACTGGTTGTACACACGAATAGCAGTAACATAGGTACTTTTGTAATACATCATATTATTGATAACTGGTAAATTAATGTCATATTTATATTGTTTCCGAATGTTTCTTTTAGAATTTGATTTGAAATTAAAATATTGCAAATTGTTTTTAACAAATAAACATAATTCAAGTTTAAAAATACCAGTCAGCGTCAGGAAACCCTCCTTTCTGAAGACATCTCTTAATGATTCAGTACTATGCATGTTATATATTGTTCTAAGACATTTTTTCTGGAGAATGAATGTAGATTGTACGTTTGTCGAGTTCCCCCAATATATTACACCATAAGTTAACAGTGGGTACACATTTCCAAAATAAGCATTTCTAGTTACACTTAGATTCGTAGTTTCTGCAAGAACTGACAAGGCGTAACATGCACTAGATATTTTTTTATTAACTTTCTCAATATGTGCCTTCCAGTTTAAGTGTTGGTCTATGGTAACTCCTAAAAAATTTGTATCTTTTACTTCTTCAATCACTGTATCAGAAATAGTTACAGTCAATTTACTGTGTTTACTTTTATAATTTCTAAATTGAATCAATTTGGTTTTTAAGGCATTGACTTTTAAATTTATTGATTGCAACCAATCAGTCACCATTATTAATGTTCTATTTATTTTACTTTCGTAAATAATATTATTGGAATATTCATTTGAAATAAATATAGTAGCGTCATCAGCATACATTACACAAAGGTGGTCTATAATATTCGGAAGCTCGTTAATGTACAATAGGAAAAACGGGGGTCCCAATATACTGCCTTTTTTTTTTTTTTTTTTTTTTTTTTTTTTTTTTTTTTTTTTATGGTGGGAAAAAATCATGCATTGACATCCCCCGCTCTTGGGCGGAGCGGGAGATAGTGTCAGACTCTTACTGACTAAAAGACCCACCCCGTTCCTTCTAGCCTTCATACCGGGGCTCGAGCGCCCTTTCGGATAACCCTGGCCCCAGTAGGCTTCGACCCCGCTGGGTCCCTGCTGTTGCTGACAACTCCTTGAGGCGCGCGGGAACAGTGCGCGCCGTCGACGACTTGGGCTTGGTCCGGACAGTTACCGGACGACCGGACAGCGAGCTACCCATTGCTCACTGTCCGCAAGCCCGCGTCTACGTTGGCCGGAAATCGGGATCAGAATCCCGGCGACGGCGGCGGCGATAACGCCGTTGCCTGATGCGTTCGGCCTCCTCCTTTGCGAGCATTACTGCTTCGCAGAAGTCGGCGACCGCCTGCCACTCCTCCTCGCTCCGGACCATGGCCTCAACCAAGGCCCGGCGCGAGAGGTCTCCGCCGCCGATCGCCCCCACGAGGGCACAGCGATGCTCCGCCCAAGCAGGGCACACCTCGACTGTGTGCTCCACCGTGTCCTCCGGGCGTTCCGCACAATGGCGACACCCGGGCGTCACCTCCGCATGAATCCCGTGCAGGAAACTCCCGAACGAACCATGTCCGGTGAGTACCTGCGTCATGCGGAAGGTAAGGACGCCGTGAGGTCTTTCCAGCCACGCCTCAAAGAGGGGACTTACCGCCATAATTGTGGCGTGCCCAGCACTGGGTTGCGATAGTCGCTGACGCCATTTCACCATGAGATCCCGCCGGAGCTCTGTCCGCCATGCCGTGACCTGTCGCGGCAGCGGACTTTCACCCCGGCGTTGCATCTCCACGCGCATATCGTGCATGTGTGCAAGGACTGTTGCCTCCAGATCCCACGGTGGTAGGCCAGCCAGAAGGCTCGCCGCTTCGCGGGAGACCGTGCAGTATCCCCGCACCATCCTTATCGCCATGACCCTCTGACAGGCGTTCAGTATGGCCGCCGGTTGCTTTTTCAGCGACGGCGCCCACACCGGCGCCCCGTAGAGGGCCATGGACCGAACGATCCCCGCGTAGAGCCTTCGGCAGGAGGCATCCGGACCCCCAAGGTTGGGCAGGAGCCGCTTGAGCGCAGCCCCAGCCCGGTTGAGTTTGGGGGCCAGACGTCGGAAATGCTCCACGAAATTCCACCGGCTGTCGAGGACGAGTCCCAGGTACTTCATCGTCGACCCGACACCGATGTCAACTCCTCCTACCGTTAGTTGGGAACCCAATGGCGGCGCGTTCCGAGACCGGCGACCGTGGAAACACATCGCCTCGGATTTGTGAAGCGCCACCTCGAGTCCCAACTCCTGGATCCTGTCAACGACCATCGCAACCCCGCGTGTCGCTAGAGCGACCGCCGCCTGGTACGACTCTCCCCGCGCTAGAACCAGCGTGTCGTCTGCGTAGCAAACCACGCTGACCCCGTCGGGGAAGTCGCCGCGCAGCACGTAGTCGTACCCGATGTTCCACAAGGGTGGCCCTAGTACCGACCCCTGCGGAACACCGCACGACATCTCTCGACGTTTCCAGTCTCCCTGGTGACCGGGGTAGACTATAAATCTATCCGACAGATAGGCCTCGACCACTCGACAGAGGTATTCGGGCACCCGGTGGTACCGGAGTGCCCTCCGGATCGTACTCCAGGGCAGGGAGTTGAAGGCGTTGGCAATGTCCAAGGACACTGCCACGACACACCTGCCCCGGGACACCGCAGCCCCCGTCGTGAGGGCTCGCACGCGCATGATGGCGTCCACCGTAGAGCGCATCCTGCGAAAGCCGAACTGTCCGTCCGAAAGGTCCGGCCCCACCCGTGTTAGGCGCCCGACGAGGCGGTTTGCAATGACTCTCTCAAAGAGCTTGCCCACCTCGTCGAGCAGCACAATGGGCCGGTACGCGGACGGAGAGTCCGCAGGGCGCCCTGGCTTCGCTATGAGGACCAGTTTCCCCGTCTTCCAGCAAAGTGGGAACTGGCCCCTCTCCATACATGCGCTGAAGAGCCCTCTCAGTCGAGGCCCGAGAGCCTCCATGGCCAGGACCCAGGCCTTTCCAGGCAAGCCGTCGGGTCCTGGGGCGGTGTTTTTGGCACTCAGCCTTCGCACCGCCACTCTCATCTCTACCTCGGTCACCTCTGGAGCATCGTCGTCGTCGCTGTTGCGGTCCGCGTCAGACACCGCTGGCGCTGGAGGCGGAGCCATGGGCGGGGGGGAGTGTTCCCCCCGCGCAGGGAACAGAGCGTTCACCGCACCCTCTACGATCTGGGGCCGGAGACTCTGAGTCAGTGGGGGAGCCCAGGGGCGGAGCTTTTCCCGTACCATATTGTACGGGCGCCCCCATGGGTCCGCGTTCAGAGACCCCAGCCACACGTTGCGGGCCTCCAGTTTGGCCCGCTTGATCTCCGTTCGGAGGGTGCGTTTTGCCGCCCTGTATCCCTCATACAGCTCCGCTTCTCTGGCCTCCGCATCCGGCGGGCGGATGCGGCGCCTGCAGTGTCTGGCGTACCGGCGTCGCGCGTGACTGCATGCGTTGCGCAGTGCAGCAATCTCCGGCGACCACCAGCACACCTGGCGCTTAGCTCGCCCTGGACGGACTCGGGGCATTGCCGCGTCGCAGATTTGCGACATGGCCTCCCGGAACCACTCCGCCTCGACGTCTATGTCGACAGGCCTGTCCGGTGCTTGCACCCAGGCCTGTACCGTCGCGGCTTCCAGGAGGAGCTCCCGGTCCATCTGCTTAAGCGCCCACCGCGGACCGCAAGGGCTCTGTCGGACCGGCGCGGCCGAGGTTTCGGCGGAGACGTCCAACCGGATATACCGGTGGTCGGAGTACGTCTCCACCTCCTCCATAACGCGCCAGTCGACGACACGCGGCAACAGAGCGGGGCTGGCGAACGAAATGTCCACCACTGATTCACCCCGCAACCGCGCCAACGTGGGGACAGAACCCCGGTTCAGGACGACCAGGCCCAGCTCCAAAGCCCAGTCCTCCACCATCTGACCACGTGGGTTCGTGTACCGGGAACCCCAAGCCGTATTCCAGGCGTTGAAGTCCCCGCAAACGACCACGGGGAGGGTACCGAACCCAGCGACGACGACATTTAGCTCCATAAGGGAGACCTGGAGTTCGTCGAGAGATCTGCTCGGGGACAGGTAGACGCCTACCACTGCAATGTCCCCGAACCGTGCTGCCACGCAGCCCCGCCCCCTCGCAACAGCCTCGAGGGGCGGGGTACCGGCGGCGGCCGACGAGATTAACGTCACCGAGCCGTCCAGGTCCTGAACCCAGTCTCCACGGGGATGGACGTAGTACGGCTCGGAGACGACGGCGACATTTATCGACCACTGCGCCATGCTCTGGAGCAACAGATCCTGAGCGGGGGCGCAGTGGTTGATATTCGCCTGGAGGAGACGGAATGGGGCCGTTATTGGCAGTCCATCGTCTCCTCCCGAGCCCTTCTAGGGGGCACTGCCGCGGCGGGTGCGGCGGCGACTGCGGCGGGTGCGGCGGCGATAGCGGCGGCGGCCAAGGAGGCGGCCGCGGCGGTGAGGACGTCGGCGGGGATGGGCCTACGGGCCCTGCCCTTGTCCTTGGCGGGGGGGTCGCAGGACCTGCCCCCAGCCCGGTGGTTGGCCGGCTTGCCTGCCGCCGCACATGCGTAGCAGTGCGGCGGAGCACGGCATTCTGCGGCCTTGTGACCGGGCTGGCCACACTGGTGGCAGCGGTCGCTGCGGTCCACCTCCGCGGCGCAGTGGGCGCCAACGTGGTGCCCCACTTGGCACCGGAAGCACCGCAGAGGTCTGGGCTCCAGCAGTTTAACCTGCGCGGAGACCCAGCCTACCAACAGCCGTCGGCCCTCCCCGGTGATGGTCCTGGCCGCCGCCACGGGGCAGCTAGCTGTCACCGCTCGCATGCCCGTGCCGTCAGCGCGGATGGTGCCCACCCGGACCTGATCGGTCGTGCACCCACCCGCCCCGACGATGGCGGCCACCACCTCGTCCACCTTGACTGAGTCGTCCAGGCCCATGATGCGCATGTCTATGCACTTTGTGGGCCTGGACACTCGGGCCTCCTCTGAGTTGAGGGACGCCCTAATTCTCGCTGCCAGGGCATCCGCCGCAGGGCCACTGGCCGCACCGGGGACCTCTAGGATTCGGGCCCCGGTGACAGTACGCCTCATGCGGAAGCCCCCAGCAGCTCCGAGCTCGCCAAGGTGGGGCAACACCGCCTCCTTCGCCTTCGCCATGACGTCGTCGTACGTCACGCCCTTCTTTTCCGCCTCAGGCTGCAGCGTGATTACAACAGCCTCGGAATTCGGGGCGCGAAGTCTCGCCGCCATGGCTCGCTTCTTCCTATCTTTCCGCCTCGCGCGCTTTTTGGCTGCTCTGGCCGCCTTGCCCGCCTTCCTCGCGGCGCCGACGACCGTCCACGCGCCGCCGGGTTCCTCAGGTGGAGGAGGCGGCGGGCGGGGCCTAGTCGCCGCCGCGGCAGGAGGTCCCGCCGGTTTAGCGGCCGGCACCGCCACACCTTTTTGCCGCCGTTGCTGCCCAGCCGTCGGGGGCGGTCTCGCGGGCTCCGATGCCACAGCCCCGCGCCGCGCTTGTCCCGATGGACCCGCCTTGGGCACAGAAGCCGCAGCGGCGGCGGCGGCGTAAGACGGCGCCTTTCGCTGCTGGCCAGAGGCCGCCAGCGGAGGGCGCAGCACGATGCCCTCCAGTAGGGACAGCTGCTGCTGAATGCGCAGCTGGAACTGCTGCTGCTGCTGTTGCAGCTGCTGCTGGAAAGCAGCCAGTTCCCGCTGCACCAGCGTTAGCAGCTGGCTCTCCGGCTCGGGCTGGGCCTGGGCCCCCCCTCCTCCTGTCGCCGGCTCCTGGCAGCCACCGCTATTGGGCGCTCTCGCGAGCTCAGCCCGGACTTCGGCCTGGAGCTCGGCCTGGAGCTCAGCCCGGAGCTCGCTCCGGATTCTGGCCACCCTTTTCTCGAGAGAGGCGTCAAAGGCCTCCCGAAGGGACTTGGCGTGTCGTTGGGCCGTCCTCTCCTTTGACGTCCTCTCCCTTTTGCGGCTCATGTCCCGCAGCAGGTTGACTGCCATCTTCTGAAGGGACTCCATGTCGGAGTCCACTTTGGCACGCCTCTCGCTGCCAGATGGCTCCGAGAGGTCCTTCTCTGAGCCGGCCGCTCCGGGGTAACGCCCCTCCGCGGCAAGCCTGGCGGCTCGCTGAGCGGAGTCTTTGGCTGTTAGCCCCCTCCCCTTTCCGCGGGACTGGCCCGCACCACGGCTGATGGTGGGAATTTTGCTCCTCCCCTCAGAGCCAGAGCCAGACGATCCGTCTTCTCTCCTGGCAGACGCGGAGCGCTTCCGGGACCGACCCGAGCCTTTCCCAGAGTTGCACGCAACCTCCTCCACTTCCGAGCGCCCGTCATCCCTCCTGACGAACTCGGAACGCTTCGGGGAGAAACCCGAGTTTCTCCCAGAATCGCCAGCCATCTCCTCCGCCTCCGAGCTCTCCGAGCCCCCTCTGGATGTCGCGTCGGACTCCGACCGCGCATCACTCCCTGGTTTCCTAAAAAACTTTGATTTAATTTTTAAATTTTCCATATTTGTTCCCACGAGTAGAAACTTTGGGTACTTGCTCAAACACGTGGTTCGCACTAGTGACTAATTTAGCTACCCATTAGTCAAGCTAACAACCTCCCTCACGGTGCGCCGCCGCTTGGAGTGCCCTGCATTCTATTGTTTAAATAATCCTCAATTAAATTAAGAGCTAAACCTCTTATTCCTATTTTTTCTAATTTTTCAAGCAAAATGCCATATTTTACACAGTCAAATGCTTTTGACATATCAATGAAAAGAGTAGCACACTGTTTTTAAGCTATTGCATAGCTTCTATCGCGGGCCTTGAGCGTGGAGATCGAATCCAGAAATTCCGTGACGAAAATAACCTAACACCCCCCACTCATTTGTTTTTTGAGCGTGGCAGAATTAGTAAAGATAGATCCTTAATTTCGTCAGTCATTTCAAAGTACAAATAGCCGACTTAGAAACTTGTCCGATACAGAAGCAAGGCGACCTGAGTTCGAATCCCCAGTCCCGCCAATCTTTTTGCGTTTTTTTATCAAGTTTTTGGCCAATTGTTTAACTTTGGTGTACTGTGTTTGCTTTTGACTATTTGCTATGTCACTGAAAAGAACTAATCTATATACTTCTAAGGGCAATTCCAAGATGGATACTAACCATAGTCCAGCACCAGCCACTGATACCGATAACGAGAGCTCAAGTTAGGTTCACGCCAGAAATCGGCCTCGTAAGCGTTCTTTTGACCACGAACTGACTGTAACCTTATCAGACACCAAGAAAACCCTTGAAACTTTTAAATTACAACAGAACTCCATACAGGAAAGTATTAATGGGATCCAGAAACAAAACAGCGAAATCGAAAAATCTATAAAATTCATGGAAAAACATTATGAGGAAATGAAAGACAAACTTATTTTCATGGAAACTGAGAGACGTACACATTTAGCCTACATACAAACACTTGAGCTGAAAGTGGAAAGCCTTGAGAGGTCTCAAAAGCAAACCAGCATTGAGATTAGGAATATTCCTGTCTAAAAAAGGGAAACAAAGGAGGATTTACTGAAGATTGTGTCAAGGGTAGGACTGGCAACCAAAGTAGCTGTTAATGAAGCTCACATTAGAGATGTCTTACGCTTAAATGCTGACAAAGGTGGAAGTAGACCAATCATAGTGGACTTTTCATCAGTAGTATTAAAAGAACGGACTTTAACTTCCGTGAAAAAACATAATCAGGCAAATAAAAGCCACAAATTAAATACATCTCATTTGGAACTCGACGGTCGCCCTCAACCAATATATCTCACTGAATGTCTTACCCAAAAGGCAAGAAGACTGTTTTACCTGGCTAGGGAGTTTTGTAAGCAGAATAGCTACCAGTTTTGCTGGACTACTCATGGGAAGATTTTCCTCCGCCAGAAAGTGGGCGCCGTATCGCATCGTATAGATACTGACAGTGATTTGTACAAACTGCGATCTCAATCTAACCTCTGACTAGGAAACTTTGTATGCCTTTATCTTTTGCGTTTGTATCTTTATACGTAATAGTGATGGCCATGGATAACATATTGAATGACATTGATTCACTTCAAGTATCAGTTTCTCAGATTTGCTCCCCCGAAAGCTTGATAAATCATTTTGACTTGTTCCAAACAGCTTTAACTGTAATGCACACCAACATTCGTACACAAAAAAAAACAAAGGAAAAAAATACTGTATAAATAAAATATATAAATAATTATAATTGCATAAGTTGATAAAAATGCTATGCAATAGCTTTACCGCGGCAGTCCCCGAGTGCCAAACGTCTTTTTTACTATTATTTTATACTTATACTTATTATTTTTAAGATTAGTCTATGTATACTTTGTGTCTATGGGCCTTAGTAGCCTGAAAATAAAGAATTATTATTTGTCGCTATTCCTCATAGTTTTAGATTGCACTTGAAAAAAAAGCAACCTGTATATCAGGGCACCGCGCCATTACATCTGCAGTACTTACTTGGAAATTGTGTTTTGCGAGCAAATTCAGAACAATTAAAGATATCAACCATTTTTATAGACGAAAATTTGACATGCGCGATCCTCGTGCTGTATCGTAGTGAGGTGGCGAGCGGCGCATATCGGGGCCGCGGCTGTCCCGTTACAACTGTAACGCCGCTGCGCGCCGCCTGCGCCGCCTGGCTAAACTAAACGCGACTTGAAAGACAATCTACGAACGGCCAGCAAACATTTGTAAGTCGGATGACAAGTCACAAACCCATAAATAATATTATTTATATAAAGAAAAACTTACGTTACCTAAGCTAACTTTGACAATCAGCAAGTCCCGCAGCCGGGAAACCTCAGGGGAAGACCTGTAAGATTCTCCTCACACTGTGTTGAGGATGTTTTATGTTATACTAGCTTTTGCCTGCGGCTTCACCCGCGTACATAAAATATAGCCTATGTCACTCAGGAATAAAGCAGTATTCTATCGGTGAAATAATTTCAGCAATCGGACCAGTCCTTTCAGAGATTACTAGACCAGTGTCGATAATTTTTGAAACGAAAAAAAATCATAGTAGGATGAAACCCATTGGAAAAGGAAGAAAATATAACAAAAATGAGAGGAAAAATAATTTACGGGCGATCTGAGGTCGGGAAATGGATGGGTGTACGTTTTTAAGGGTAAAAAACAAATTATCTCGATTTCCGGCAAAACTAAAGTCCTATGGAATAAAGTAAAATAGCAAAGTTGTAGGTAATAAAAAGATCTACAACTTTTGCATTCACACTTTTTCAAATAACCTCAAAATGTATGTGAAAAATTCAAATAACTAAGTTTTTGGTTTTTTTATTTTTATCTTTTATAAAAATTATTATTTTTCCACGAAATTTGATGAAAACTTACTTACCTCTTTACGTCCCAAACACGTTATAATTTTTTGGATTTAAAATATTTATGTTTTCACCTTTATTTTGACTTAATATCGAAAAAGAACCCTAATTTTCAATCGAAAATTCTCACGTCAAAATTTCCGCTTTATTAAAAAAATCAATAGCCTTTTTGTTCGTTGAAATCTCTACTTTCTGACGGTGTAAAAAAAAAAATCATTACTGGAGCTAGTGCAAGGTAAGTTGGCGCGTGGCCGAAATTGGAAACTAATCGTTTGACGTTTATGTCATGTGTCAGGAGAATGTGTTGTGTTCTGTGTTTTTTATCGTTTCTAAAGTAAATAGTCGTCATTTCATTATTATACCAAAAGTGATTAAAAGTGCTAGCAGGGATATTATCTTGAAAGTCAAATGTGTTTGTGAAGAGAAATGAGAAAATATTGGGCTTACGGTACCATTTTCCAAAATTAGACCCATTTGTCAAATAATTTTTCGGGTGACCATCATGTTAGCGATTCTTATGATAATGTTCATACACTATGATTATTTTCTGTATTAGCAACATTAAATGTATTTTTTTGCACTGACAACTGGAACGAACTGCGACTTGACAGCGCGGCGACGTTGACAGTTACAAGAGATTATAAAAGAGCACGCCACGCTGTCATGTCTCTATTTACGTTTTAGTTTTCGGAGCAAGCAACATCTCAGTAAGTGCTAGTATATAATTTATTTATTCCTACTGCTATTGTTATTGTATATTTGTATTATGTGTATGCTGTCAAGGCAAAAGTACAAAGGGTGTGGTACCCGTTTTAGTCGTTTTATTTATCATTGATTTTATCCCAAATAGCATTGAATAGTTTGTATATTGCCAATGATGTAGTTTTATTCTTTTGAAATCCAAATTGGTTAGCATTTAGAATGTTATTTGCAGTTAAGAACTTTGTGATTCTAGTATAAATAACCTTTTCAAATATCTTCGAGAAATTTGGCAACAGTGCAATTGGTCTTTAGTTATTAATGTCGTGCCGTGATCCTTTTTAGGGTTCCGTAGCCAAATGGCAAAAAACGGAACCCTTATAGATTCGTCGTGTCTGTCTGTCTGTCTGTCTGTCTGTCTGTCTGTCTGTCTGTCTGTCTGTCTGTCTGTCTGTCTGTCTGTCTGTCTGTCCGTCCGTATGTCACAGCCACTTTTTTCCGAAACTATAAGAGCTATACTGTTGAAACTTAGTAAGTATATGTATTCTATGAACCGCTTTAAGATTTTCATACAAAAATAGAAAAAAAGCAATAAATTTTGGGGGTCCCCATACTTAGAACTGAAACTCAAAAAAATTTTTTTCATCAAACCCATACGTGTGGGGTATCTATGGATAGGTCTTCAAAAATGATATTTAGGTTTGTAACATCATTTTTTTCTAAATTGAATAGTTTACGCGAGAGACACTTCCAAAGTGGTAAAATGTGTGCCCCCCCCCCTCTAACTTCTAAAATAAGAGAATGATAAAACTAAAAAAAATTTATTTTGTACATTACCATGTAAACTACCAACGAAAATTGATTTGAACGAGATCTAATAAGTAGTTTTTTTTTTAATACGTCATAAATCTAAAAAAAAACACTATTATTAAAACATCGATCAAAGTTACAACGAACTACAAGAACTTTTATATTACGTTACTTGCTGCTACGGAACCCTCCATGGGCGAGTCCGACTCGCACTTGGCCGGTTTTTTATAAATTGGCTTTATGAGGGCTATCTTTAAGGTGTCGGGAAATTTACCCGTTTCTAACATAAGATTTATGATATGTACCAGTGGATCAACAATAAATAGGATGCTTTCTTTTATAACTTTAATAGGTATATTATCGTGTCCGCAACTAGTTTCATTTTTTAATTTTTGAACTATATTTATTATTTCGCTTCTGTCTACTGGATAGAAGAAGATACTGTTTGAGTTAGAAGTTGATTGTGATTTGTTTGTGAGCGGACTATCCGCTGTCGTAGTGCTGATATTTTGGTTTATATAAAAATTGTTAAAAGTATTAGCCAATTTATTCGGAGATTTAATAACATTGTCATTATGCAGGACGTAGTCTATAGTGGGTTGAAGAACATTTGTAGTTTGGGTTTGTCGTTTTATTAATGCCCATGTTGCCTTAGTTTTATTAGAACTGGAAGAGATGAATTTTTTCTTGATTGTTTTATAACACGCTTCAAGATTTTGCAACACTGTACATATTTCTTTTTATGTTCTTTAGACGTACTACGTTTTGTTTGTAGGTACATTTTTCTTTTGTTTTTACTAGAAATTACGATGCCTTTAGTTTTTCAAGATGTATCTTTTTTATAATGCATTTTTACTTTTTCAATTGGAATACAAATTTCGAATATTAATTTAAATAAGCTGATAAATTCTTCGTAGGCTGTGTTTGCATCCCTATGATGGTACACTTCTTGAAATTTTATTTGAGCAATGTATTTTAAAAATATGTCTATATAATAACTTATATTACGTCGCATTTTGAACCAGTATTTTTCTCTATAACTTAAATTACATGGAATTTTTATTACTTGACATGTATGATCCGATATTCCTAGATCCCATATTTCTGCTCTAAATTTATGATTATTTGTGATTATGTTATCTATGCACTATGTATGGTTTCACCAAAGGACGTTGTACAACTGACGCTGGTGTCTCCTTACTAAAACACATTTTTAATGCGTGGGAGGAGGCACAAGATGCTATAGGCATCTTCTGCGACCTGTCTAAGGCGTTTGATTGTGTGGTTCATGAAACATTACTCCTGAAACTGGAGCATTACGGACTAGGCAAAACAGCGTTAAGCTTATTAAAATCGTATTTGAATGACAGACAGCAACTAGTTCAAATAAACGGTGTCAATTCGTCGGGATTAAATGTGAAAATGGGGGTACCCCAAGGTTCAATTTTAGGTCCTTTTTTATTTTTAGTTTATATTAATGATTTACCCTATTTGTTGAAAAATAAACTTAATATGGTGTTGTTTGCTGACGACACTTCTTTGATTTTTAAGATAAACAGAAGGACTAATAATCTTGACGATGAAAATAACGCTTTATTGCAGGTCCAAAACTGGTTCACTGCTAATAATCTAGTTTTAAATGGGTAAAAAACTAAATGCATAATATTTTCCTTACCAAATGTCATAAGTAGTGATTGCGACATAGTATTGAACAATGAGAAACTAGAATTTGTTGATAAAACAGTTTTCTTGGGGATTACGCTTGACTCTAAGCTACAATGGGGTCCTCACTTAACATCTCTTGCAGGACGGCTTAGCTCGGCTGCATATGCTGTTAGAAAAATCCGCCAATTTACGGATGTTGATACCGCTAGACTAGTCTATTTTAGTTATTTTCATAGTGTCATGTCGTACGGTATCTTACTATGGGGACGGGCTGCAGACATCGAGTCAATCTTTATATTACAGAAAAGAGCCATCAGAGCTATTTACAATCTCCGCCGGTGCGATTCTTTAAGGGAACTGTTTAAAGATATTAACATAATGACGGTACCTTGTCAATATATCTATGAAAACATCATGTATGTTAGAAAAAATCTTCATCTTTTTAGCAAAAGAGGTGATAGGCATAATTACGTTACAAGAAATAGGGATCAATTAGTTCAACCAGGTTTCAGACTGGCTAAAGTGGCCTCTTCTTTCATGGGGTACTGTTTGAAATGTTATAATAAAATACCACCCCAAATATTAGAACTCAATGAAACGAAATTTAAATCTTGTATTAAACGCACACTATGCAGGCAAGCATATTATAAGTTGGAAGATTATATTCAAGATAAAAATGCTTGGCTCAATGCTGGTCCAGCTCCACTACCACTAGGGCGTACTAATTAGTTGATTAGTTGGAAACTAATATTATTATTTTTTAATTTGAAAGACACAATTGCATTGTATAATGTAGAAGCACTTTTTCCAAGTTTGTGAATGTGAAGCACCATGGAGCATTTTTATTAGGTTACAACTTTTTTTTTTTTTTGACATTACGAGCATGGCAGTTGAGAGTTTGTCATGCTCACTCAAATGTCTCGCTGTTGGTGGCACGTGTTATTGGGTCGTTCAGTTCCCTTCAAAATGGTTGAGCTGAGTGGGGCTGATGCACGCGTCATGCTCGTGAACGGGTGCCGTCAGATGGGACTGGTCATCTCTTAGCTGCCAGTGGCTTAATTCAGTTTCTATCTTTTTATTATTTTACATTTTTTATTTCATTATCGACTTTGTGCTCACATGATAGAAGCAACAAGTAATATGATTTAAAAGAGTGTCCATGGAGTTTCTTGCACGTTCTTCTCCATAGAGACCTACTCTTTGGAACGTGCAATATAACTTCACTTTTCTTGGACTGACCGACATTTGACTATTCAAAAGTGCCTGTAAATGGTCTATTTGAAATAAATGTTTTGATTTGATTTGATTTGCACGTTGCAGACTGAGATGTTATTCGAGTTGGTCGATTCAGGGTTAGGTGCAAATTGAATTTTTTAAAAGTATTTTTGAATACAGTACTTTTAGTGGTACATTCAAGGGTGTTTATATTAAAGTCACCAAGGATAAATATTTTTTTATTTATGGATCTCATTCTGATTGTTAGTTTAAACAATAATAACTCGAGCTTTTCGATAAATAGATTATTATTATTTTGGGGGCTGAGTCACCCGCGTCCGTAGGAGGATACCCATTGCTAGGCCCTACACGTGGTCCCCGGGTGGTGCTAATCAGGTGACACTAACTGGTGGTAGGTTTCGACCGACGGCTTGTGACCACCCACTGGGCAAAGACGTACCGTCAAGCGGCCTAGCCGTGTTTCGGTACGATGCCCGGTGTAGCCGATTCAGAGGAGTTGGGTCAAAGTGGCAGTTCCAATGCTTGCAGACCAGCCAGACTCGTGCTGGTATTGACGTATCGGGAGACTAGTCGTGGAGGGTAGCGGGATCCGAGGCACGGTGCACCGCTGGCCGACCGCAGTTAGTTGGGGGCCCAAGTAATGTGCCAGCCACACATGAAAGGCTGCCCCGCCAACTAGCGAAAAATCCCGGAATGCACCATCGTGCTGGTTGGCGACCAGATGAGAGGGCCCGATGGTCATTTCCGGGGGGGCTCGGGCGTCCCCGCAGTCTCCAGACTAGTACCCCAATGATGCTGTCCTGCCAGTACATGACTGAAGGTTAGCTGCATGGGACTCCATTTTACTTCCTTCTCTTCTCCTACCTCACTCTCAATATGAAAGGCAATAAAAAGAGATTTGTCAAACAGCGGCTGCACTCCCTCTCACTTAAAGTGCACCTCTGCAATATTAGAGGGCTGCACTCCAATCTCGCATCAGTCCATCATCACCTGGAGACTGAAAAACCATCTCTCTTTTTTCTTTCGGAGACGCAGATACGAAAACCGTCAGATGTGTCGTACCTGTCTTACCCAGGGTTTACCCTGGAGCACAATTTTAAACCGCACGCTGGAGTGTGTTTGTACGCCCGGGACGACATCTGCTATCGGCGTCTCCGCAACCTTGAAGATTCCAGGTTCTCAACGCTTTGGGCTCTGGTGGACACAGGCATGGATAAAATTATCTATGCTTGTGTCTACCGTTCGCACAGTGGCGATCAGGGGACGACCGGGCTCATACAGTACCTTAGTGAGGCGGCGGATGCGGCTCAGCAGAGGTACCCTTCTGCACAATTGGTGTTACTGGAGGATTTTAATGCACACCATCAGGAGTGGCTCTTCCCATACCAGTGCACAGACCATGCTGGTCGAGAGACGCGAAAGCTTGCGCTAGCGTTAAATCTCACCCAGCTGGTCCAGGGAGCAACAAGGGTGCCGGACGTTGATTCGCACACGGCCAATTGCTTAGACCTTCTGCTGACAACAGATCCAGACCGCTATTCAGTGGCAATATCATCACCGTTAGGTAGTTCCGACCACTGTCTGGTGAAATCTGTATCAGTCTACTCTCCGCCCGATCCCAGCCCTAGAGGCACCAGGCGGGTTTGGCGATACAGGTCAGCAGATTGGGATGGCATGCGATCTTTCTTCGCATGTTATCCTTGGCAGCCTACTTGCTTTTCTTCGGGAGATCCATCGTCGTGCGCAGATGCTGTGACGGATGTTTTGCGGCGGGGGATGGAGTACTATATTCCATTCTCCGACGTAACCATGTCTGGCCGGGCTCACCCTTGGTTTGGTGCGGAGTGTGGCCGCGCTAATGCGCTCAAGCACGCAGCATATCAGGCATGGGCCGACGCTCGTATGCGCAAGACGAATGACGTAAGCCAGAAGAAGAGAGCCTTCAACAGAGCTGCCAAGTCTTGCAAGAAGGTGATGCGGAGGTCTCGGTTCGACCACATTAGCCGCATCGGGAACAAACTAGCTTCATACCCTGCGGGTAGTAAGGCGTTTTGGTCCCTGGCTAAGTCGGTTGAATCGAACTTCTGCCGCCCCTCACTACCGCCACTGCTGAAACCCGACGGGTCGCTGGCACATACCGCTGAGGAGAAAGCAAATTTGTTTGCCTCACTCTTTGCGGAATCTTCGCGTCTAGACTCAGGTAACGCGCGGCCCCCTGCTCATCCTGATGGTTGCGATGCGAGTATGTCAGATATTCGCATCCATCAGAAGGACGTCCGTAGGGTGCTCCGTAATCTTGACGTGAACAAGGCTAGCGGTCCGGACGGGATACCAGCAATTGTTCTGAGAACGTGTGCGCCTGAACTGTCTCCGATCTTGACACGCCTATTTAGGCTTTCATTTGAGGCTGGAAAAGTGCCGATGGCATGGAAGCAAGCTAATGTCCAGCCCGTGCCCAAGAAAGGGAGTCGTGCTGACCCAGCTAACTACCGACCAATCTCAGTAACGTCCATTCTCTGTAAGACTATGGAACGTGTACTCAACACTAAGCTCCTGGCATACCTAGAAGCTAATGATATTCTCAGTGACCGTCAATACGGCTTTCGCCGAAATCGGTCAACTGGAGATCTTCTAGCGTATGCCATCCACATCTGGAGTGAGGCCATCGAGAAGCACGGGGAAGCGCTTGCCGTTTCCCTCGATATTTCGAAGGCTTTCGATAGGGTTTGGCACGAAGGCCTTATTAGTAAGCTTCCTTCTTTCGGTTTACCCGCTGGATTGTGTGCTTGGATCGCAGACTTCCTGAATAACCGGTCCATTCGAGTGGTTATCGATGGCTGCTCGTCTGATCAAATGGCTATTAATGCCGGGGTCCCTCAGGGGTCAGTACTCTCGGCAACATTATTCTTGCTGCACATAAACGATCTGCTTAAGCCCGGTACCTTTGGGTATGCAGACGACAGCACTGTTGCTGAGAGTTACATATCCAGCGCGCGAGCTAGTGGGTCACAGATCCAGTCTCTTCGAGAGGCTATGGTTGAGCGCTTGAACTTGTCCTTGGAGGCAGTCTCCGAATGGGGCGATGCCAATTTGGTCAGGTTCAACGCTGCAAAAACCCAGGCGTGTCTATTTTCCGCTAAAAGGAGCCAATTCAGTCCTGCTCCAACTTTCCGGGGTGTAACCGTGCCGATAACCGACCATCTTGACCTTCTTGGTGTTACGCTGACATCAACACTCAACTTTGGGCCATACATCGAAGCAAAGGCTCAACTGGCTGCAAAAAAGCTGGGAGTTCTCGCAAAGGTCAGACAGTACTTCACGCCGGAACAGCTGCTCAAACTTTATCAAGCGCAAGTTCGATCGTGTATGGAGTATTGCTCTCACCTTTGGGATGGATCTGCCCGATACCAGCTTGATGCACTTGAGGCAATTGAGAGGCGAGCCAGAAGGATAATTGGCGATGATACACTCGTCGAGTCGAGGCTTCAAAGTCTTGAGCATCGACGCAGAGTTGCTAGCCTGTCGGTTTTCTACCGGTTGCATTTCGGGGAGTGTGCGTCGGAATTGCATAACCTAATTCCGCCTAGCCCGTTTCATCATCGGACTACCAGACGTACGGCTATGCGCCACCGGTATATGGTGGATATCCCACCAACACGCACAAAACGTTTTGGGAACACATTCATTGTGCGTGCGGCTAGGGAGTGGAATTCCTTGCCGGAGTCTGTGTTTCCTGATAGCTACAACCCGGGAATCTTTAAGTCGAGAGTGAATAGGTTTCTTTTAGGTAAGTGCGTTCCATCGTCGACCGCATCGTCGCTTTCCATCAGGTGAGATAGCGGTCAAGCGCGAACCTATCAACAATAAAAAAAAAAAAAAAAAAAAAAAAAAAAGATTAAAATTACTATTAGGTGTTCTATAAACACAGACTATATACCAATTAGTCTCTGGAATTATTATACCACAGCATTCAAAGTGAATTTCAACCGATAGTTCAGATAACCAATCAATTTTTTTGTAGTTTATTGAGTTTTTTATATAAATACACACACCGCCTCGAGATTTATTTTGTCGGGAAAAATATGAGCCCATTTTATAATTTGACAACTGTAGTGTTTCCGCTCTTTGGTCACGAAAAAAAGTTTCACTCAGGCAAAGAACGTCGATGTCTTTTGAATCAACTAGCAATTCCAAATCATTTATTTTTGACCGTATACCTTGTATATTACTATGTAAAATAGTGAAATTTTTTTCAGTCTCGAAATAAACAATTTTCAGTTTGAGTTTCTACTGATATGAGATTTGGTTGTAACATATCTGTCTGTGTGGACATCGACACTGCATTTTTTTGTTTAATATCCGTACAATAAGACTGAGTATACTGATTATAATTATATTTATAGTTTAGATGCAATATGTCTCTCAACACAAATCTGCATAATACCATAAAGTACCTGGCATAAGGAACTTTATAATTGATGTTTACAAATACACAGTGGCTAAACTGGGAACAGATGTGATAAAATGTTTTACATAATTGAATCTCACTTAAGAACTTGCCTTTTTTTGGATTACAGAGCAACACATTCGTATAAGCAAGTTTATCTAAATAAAAATATAGAATTGATTGCATTCTCAATGGGTCCTTATCATAATTGCCACACATAATTACGACATAATCGAACTTGTTGAAGTCTTTACACAGTTCTAGTGACGATTCGAGCAGTTTGTCCGTAGTTGCACCAGGTTTGCTAAAAGATGTCACGACGAAGGTTGATCCTATCAGGTTTTGTAGTGCATTTCTCATATGTGTACGTTCGTCAGAGAATATTAACACCCTATTTCTGTGGCCATTGGATTTCTGTACGTTTCTATCTGTGCTTGATACTGCTAGGGGGATACTATTTACTTCATTAATTATTATTTCATTTAACTTAACTTCTTCTTTATGCTTACTGAAGACTTGGTTGGATGCTAATGGCCTACACCTGTCGATTGATAAAAGCAACATTGTCTTATTTACTAGAATGCGTAAGCCTCCTGTAGTTACAGTGAGGTATAATAACTCTCCTATGATAGTTAAAAACCAAGTGAAATTTTTGGGCCTAATTTTGGATACTCGGCTTACGGGTCTACCACACTGTGATTATATAGCTGCTAAATGTGAACGAAATATCAACATTATTAGATGTCTTTCTGGTGTCTGGTGGGGAGCACATCCATTTTCATTAAAAAAGACGGGTTGCACTCCGGGAGTGCCGGCAGAAGTGAAAACTTGATTATTAACGTTGAGCATGTTTGATATTTTGGAATGGTTAGGGAATAATTTTGCACCAATTGCTTTATCAGTATAAAAGTACTATCATTTATGTGGTAGAATACAATATTCATTTATTGCGCTATCGTACACAAACATGACAATTTATATTACATTAAAAATTTAACACTTTAAAACTATTACAATTATTTTACATTAAAAAGTTTATCTCTCCGAAAAACTACTGAGGTGTCAAGGGACACCCGGATGGAACGAAGTTCCGTTCTGGCTTGCTTTCTATAAGAGAGAGAAAGAGAGAAAGACAGAGAAACATGCGCACGCCGCGCGGCTTACAATAGCTTACTATAGAAAAAGTGTCGTTACAACTTTTCGTGAGAATTTTTTCCGTCTAGCCAATACAATATAACTAAAAAATACTATCCTATTTTATGTAAATTTTGACAGCACTATTTCAACATCTTCGAAACCATGAAAAAGACACCCATATCGAAAAAGTTGATAATTTATTGCAGCCACCATCTTAGATTTAAATTTTGACAGTACTATCGGTTTCAACACCCTCGAAAACCACGAAAACGACACCCATGAGGAAAACGTTGATAATTTCTTGCAGCCGCCATCTTGGATTTACATTTTGACAATACTATCGGTTTCAACAGCCTTGAAAACCATGAAAACGACACCCATGACGAAAAATTTAATAATTTTTTGCAGCCGCCATCTTGGATTTATATTTTGACAGTACTATCGGTTTCAACACCCTCGAAAACCATGAAAACGACACCCATGACGGAAAATTTGATAATTTCTTGCAGCCGCCATCTTGGATTTATATTTTGACAGTACCATCGGTTTCAACACCCTCGAAAACCATGAAAACGACACCCATGACGGAAAATTTGATAATTTCTTGCAGCCGCCATCTTGGATTTATATTTTGACAGTACCATCGGTTTCAACACCCTCGAAAACCATGAAAACGACACCCATGACGGAAAAGTTAATAATTTCTTGCAGCCGCCATCTTGGATTTATATTTTGACAGTAATATCGGTTTCAACACCCTCGAAAACCACGAAAACGACACCCATGACGAAAAAGTTGATAATTTCTTGCAGCCGCCATCTTGGATTTACATTTTGACAGTACCATCGGTTTCCACGCCCTCGAAAACCATGAAAACGACACCCATGACGGAAAATTTGATAATTTCTTGCAGCCACCATCTTGGATTTATATTTTGACAGTACCATCGGTTTCAACACCCTCGAAAACCACGAAAACGACACCCATGGCGAAAAAGTTGATAATTTCTTGCAGCCGCCATCTTGGATTTACATTTTGACAGTACCATCGGTTTCCACGCCCTCGAAAACCATGAAAACGACACCCATGACGGAAAATTTGATAATTTCTTGCAGCCACCATCTTGGATTTATATTTTGACAGTACCATCGGTTTCAACACCCTCGAAAACCACGAAAACGACACCCATGGCGAAAAAGTTGATAATTTCTTGCAGCCGCCATCTTGGATTTACATTTTGACAGTACTATCGGTTTCAACACCCTCGAAAACCACGAAAACGACACCCATGACGAAAAAGTTGATAATTTCTTGCAGCCGCCATCTTGGATTTACATTTTGACAGTACTATCGGTTTCCACGCCCTCGAAAACCATGAAAACGACACCCATGACGGAAAATTTGATAATTTCTTGCAGCCACCATCTTGGATTTATATTTTGACAGTACCATCGGTTTCAACACCCTCGAAAACCACGAAAACGACACCCATGGCGAAAAAGTTGATAATTTCTTGCAGCCGCCATCTTGGATTTATATTTTTACAGTACCAACGGTTTCAACACCCTCGAAAACCATGAAAACGACACCCATGACGGAAAAGTTGATAATTTCTTGCAGCCGCCATCTTGGATTTATATTTTGACAGTACCATCGGTTTCAACACCCTCGAAAACCATGAAAACGACACCCATGACGGAAAAGTTAATAATTTCTTGCAGCCGCCATCTTGGATTTATATTTTGACAGTAATATCGGTTTCAACACCCTCGAAAACCACGAAAACGACACCCATGACGAAAAAGTTGATAATTTCTTGCAGCCGCCATCTTGGATTTACATTTTGACAGTACCATCGGTTTCCACGCCCTCGAAAACCATGAAAACGACACCCATGACGGAAAATTTGATAATTTCTTGCAGCCACCATCTTGGATTTATATTTTGACAGTACCATCGGTTTCAACACCCTCGAAAACCACGAAAACGACACCCATGGCGAAAAAGTTGATAATTTCTTGCAGCCGCCATCTTGGATTTACATTTTGACAGTACCATCGGTTTCCACGCCCTCGAAAACCATGAAAACGACACCCATGACGGAAAATTTGATAATTTCTTGCAGCCACCATCTTGGATTTATATTTTGACAGTACCATCGGTTTCAACACCCTCGAAAACCACGAAAACGACACCCATGGCGAAAAAGTTGATAATTTCTTGCAGCCGCCATCTTGGATTTACATTTTGACAGTACTATCGGTTTCAACACCCTCGAAAACCACGAAAACGACACCCATGACGAAAAAGTTGATAATTTCTTGCAGCCGCCATCTTGGATTTACATTTTGACAGTACTATCGGTTTCCACGCCCTCGAAAACCATGAAAACGACACCCATGACGGAAAATTTGATAATTTCTTGCAGCCACCATCTTGGATTTATATTTTGACAGTACCATCGGTTTCAACACCCTCGAAAACCACGAAAACGACACCCATGGCGAAAAAGTTGATAATTTCTTGCAGCCGCCATCTTGG
Organism: Mythimna ferrago; assembly: GCA_910589285.2. Classification (NCBI taxonomy): domain Eukaryota; kingdom Metazoa; phylum Arthropoda; class Insecta; order Lepidoptera; family Noctuidae; genus Mythimna; species Mythimna ferrago. The sequence continues at coordinate 28,797,939 of OU342682.1, read as the reverse complement.
ATTTACATTTTGACAGTACCATCGGTTTCCACGCCCTCGAAAACCATGAAAACGACACCCATGACGGAAAAATTAATAATTTCTTGCAGCCGCCATCTTGGATTTACATTTTGACAGTATTATCGGTTTCAACACCCTCGAAAACCACGAAAACGACACCCATGACGAAAAATTTGATAATTTCTTGCAGCCGCCATCTTGGATTTATATTTTGACAGTACCATCGGTTTCAACGCCCTCGAAAACCATGAAAACGACACCCATGACGAAAAAGTTGATAATTTCTAGCAGCCGCCATCTTGGATTTATATTTTGACAGTACCATCGGTTTCAACACCCTCGAAAACCATGAAAACGACACCCATGACGAAAAAGTTGATAATTTCTTGCAGCCGCCATCTTGGATTTACATTTTGACAGTACCATCGGTTTCAACACCCTCGAAAACCATGAAAAAGACACCCATGACGGAAAAATTAATAATTTCTTGCAGCCGCCATCTTGGATTTACATTTTGACAGTATTATCGGTTTCAACACCCTCGAAAACCACGAAAACGACACCCATGACGAAAAATTTGATAATTTCTTGCAGCCGCCATCTTGGATTTATATTTTGACAGTACCATCGGTTTCAACGCCCTCGAAAACCATGAAAACGACACCCATGACGAAAAAGTTGATAATTTCTAGCAGCCGCCATCTTGGATTTATATTTTGACAGTACCATCGGTTTCAACACCCTCGAAAACCATGAAAACGACACCCATGACGAAAAAGTTGATAATTTCTTGCAGCCGCCATCTTGGATTTACATTTTGACAGTACCATCGGTTTCAACACCCTCGAAAACCATGAAAAAGACACCCATGACGAAAAAGTTGATAATTTCTTGCAGCCGCCATCTTGGATTTATATTTTGACAGTACCATCGGTTTCAACACCCTCGAAAACCATGAAAACGACACCCATGATGAAAAAGTTGATAATTTCTTGCAGCCGCCATCTTGGATTTACATTTTGACAGTACCATCGGTTTCCACGCCCTCGAAAACCATGAAAACGACACCCATGACGGAAAATTTGATAATTTCTTGCAGCCGCCATCTTGGATTTACATTTTGACAGTACTATCGGTTTCAACACCCTCGAAAACCATGAAAACGACACCCATGACGAAAAATTTGATAATTTCTTGCAGCCGCCATCTTGGATTTATATTTTGACAGTACCATCGGTTTCAACACCCTCGAAAACCATGAAAACGACACCCATGACGAAAAAGTTGATAATTTCTTGCAGCCGCCATCTTGGATTTATATTTTGACAGTAAAAGTGTCGGTACAATTTTTCGTGAGAATTTTTTCCGTCTAGCCCCCTTTCACAACGCGCGATAAGGGATAGCTGTCTACTCTCCATCCGTCTTACGCTTTTTCGATCAGGTCACGTGTCCTGACGCGAGTTTAAGATTTTATACCCATTACAGAAAAAGTGCTCAACGCCGCTAAAGAAGTTTTCACTTCAAAATTAATATACAACACATTAATTAGAAGTGTATTGGACTATGGCACCTTTTTGCTGGATCCTGCTAATGTTGCTGGCCTTAAGAAATTGGACAGTGTTCAATCCAAGGCACTTAGAGTAGTCTCGGGTGCAATGAAAAGCAGTCCTATTAACTGTCTTCAGGTGGAATGTGGAGAACCTCCACTTCATTTGAGGCGTCAATTTTTGTCTGACAGTTATATAGCTCGTTGTTTACAGTTCACACACCATCCTTTGCTAAGTAAACTTTCTGCTCTCTCTAAAGAAGTAACCTCATCCACTTACTGGAGATACAAAGTTACTCCGTGTTTGGCTAAAAGCTTTAGGAAATACAATTTAATTGAAGCGCCTTGCCACCAATCTCAATTTCTTCCTATATTTCATTGCAATTACAATTCATTAGTTATGTCACCAAACATTCATTATAACCTCAACATTTACCGAGATGACGTTTGTCCTAACGATAGTTTTAAATTCACTATGGATAGAGACTGGAAGGGTTATCAGCTCCTGTTTACAGATGCTTCGAAGCATGGAAGAGACTCATGTGTGGGAGTAGGTGTATACCACTCCCAATATAATATTGTACAGAAAATAAAGCTCCCGCCCGAATCATCTGTATTTACAGGAGAATGTTACGGTCTATTCAAAGCAGTCGAATATATACTTGTTATGGGCTTGCGGAAAACACTTGTATTAACTGATGCAAAGAGTGCCTTACAATCTTTGGCCAGATTTTCATTCTAATGACAAAATTCTTCCATTATAGTTGAAACACGTGAACTCCTTAACAAGTGCTCTCTTAAGGGGTACTTAGTGCATTTTGCGTGGATTCCCTCTCATTGTGACATTTTAGGAAATGAAAGAGCAGACCAATTGGCCAATGATGCCGTTTTGTGTGGAGATGTTTCTCCATACAAAAATAACTCTCAAGATCTGGCTGCCCTGCCCAAAGTTTATCTTCAGGAATCCTGGGGTCAGCTTTGGTCGGAGCAATCACTGAAAGGGAAGTTTTATCGTTCTATTCAACCATCCATTCCTGTTAAACCTTGGTTTAGCAAGTACAAACTAAGCAAAAAAATTAAAACAATAATCATACGTATGAGATTGGGTCATGTGTGCACTCCTGCTCACCTTGCCAGGCTCGGCATTGTGCAGAACCCTGTGTGCGAATGTGGTGCTGAGGTGGGAGATCTGAACCACCTTATTTTTGCCTGCCCCCGTTATGACCACTCCTTACTTTTCCAGAGTCTTGTTTCCCTCCGAGTCCCGTTTCCCACTTCTATCTCATGTATCTTGTTTGATTTTAATCTTAATCTATAATATAAAAACCGGCCAAGTGCGAGTCGGACTCGCCCATGTAGGGTTCCGTAGCAGCAAGTATCATAATATAAAAGTTCTTGTAGTTCGTTGTAACTTTGATCGATGTTTTAATAATAGTATATTTTTTTTAGATTTATGACGTATTAAAAAAAAACTACTTACTAGATCTCGTTCAAACCAATTTTCGTTGGTAGTTTACATGGTAATGTACATCATATATTTTTTTTAGTTTTATCATTCTCTTATTTTAGAAGTTACAGGGGGGGGACACACATTTTACAACTTTGGAAGTGTCTCTCGCGTAAACTATTCAATTTAGAAAGAAATGATGTTAGAAACCTCAATATCATTTTTGAAGACCTATCCATAGATACCCCACACGTATGGGTTTGATGAAAAAAAATTTTTTGAGTTTCAGTTCTAAATATGGGGACCCCCAAAATTTATTGCTCTTTTTCTATTTTTGTGTGAAAATCTTAAAGCGGTTCACAGAATACATCTACTTACTAAGTTTCAACAGTATAGCTCTTATAGTTTCGGAAAAAAGTGGCTGTGACATACGGACGGACAGACAGACAGACAGACAGACAGACATGACGAATCTATAAGGGCTCCGTTTTTTGCCATTTGGCTACGGAACCCTAAAAATGAATCGCAAAATGTGTTGGTAAGCGCATAACTCAACAACGCCTAGACCGATTTCGCTAATTTTTATTTTGTTGTGTTCGTTATTATGAGGAGAAGGTTCTTATGGAAAAAAAAATGAAAATTAGGGTAGTGTAGGGTAGAGTAGGGTAGAGTAGGGTAGTGTAGGGTAGTGTAGGGTAGAGTAGGGTAGACTAGAGTAGGGTAGGGTAGAGTAGGGTAGAGTAGGGTAGAGTAGGGTAAAGTAGGGTAGAGTAGGGTAGAGTAGGGTAGAGTAGGGTAGAGTAGGGTAGAGTAGGGTAGAGTAGGGTAGAGTAGGGTAGAGTAGGGTAGAGTAAGGTAGAGGAGGGTAGAGTAGGGTAAAGTAGAGTAGGGTAGAGTAGGGTAGAGTAGAGTAGAGTAGAGTAGGGTAGAGTAGGGTAGAGTAGGGTAGAGTAGGGTAGAGTAGGGTATAGTAGGGTAGAGTAGGGTATAGTAGGGTAGAGTAGGGTATAGTAGGCTGAAGTAGGGAAGAGCGGGAGCCAAGCCGCGCGGGCAAAAGCTAGTATTATTTATAAAATCATAGCACTTTTCCTGTAAATAATAATATAGCTATTTAAATGTAAAGAATGAAAACGTTTTATGTATGTATATTATTTGTATTATTGTATATAGGTACATATTATTTATACTGTAGTTATTAGCTTTATGTAAAAACGCACCAAGTTGGGCTCCTTGTTGGACCAGCTGATTGCATTAATTTTCTATTATATTATATTATATCCCATACCTAATGTTATAATTTATTATTTTAATTCGTTACTTAATCCAAAACAACTAATCTCCTTTCCTTTTCCAAATTTTCCTAACTAATTACATTAAAATTGTTTCGCGAGTAATCGATTCGTACGCTTTATTTTCAAATATAAAATATTGTCAGTGGCAATAAGCACGAACAGTGCAAATGCCATTTAAAAAAAAAAAAAAAAACAAGTTGGTTTTATGTCGAGTGTTACTTAAATATGTATATAATTCAGCTTATAATTACAAAAATACTTACATTTAAATACATGTTTATATTGTGAGTAGGTACTATACTGTTTACACATTTATTTTTGTAAACTACCTGTTTCGACGTTTTCATCAGGTAATAATTAGGTATTTTTTATTACAAACATGAAGCACAAAATTATAATATTAGTGAGTTTCCCAACCGAGTAAGCCACATGGCGGCCCGGAGTGCCGCTGAATGCTGCGCTTAGACTCGGCTCGTGGACTCGAGCGCGTGTCGCGAGATGATCACTGCGTCATTGACAGTGCTCGTTGGGGTCATTGAGCGCGCCGCGCCGCCAGCCGAACAGGAAGTAGCCGAGCGTAAGGCCCAGCACGACGGCCAGGCACAGCCACACGTTGTACGTCATGAACACCAGCATCAGCAGGTAGCTCAGCGTCGACTGCAGCGCGTGCAGCGCCGTCTGCACGAGGTGCACGCCCGAGCACAGCAGCGCCCTGGAAGCGGAACGGTGGGTTAGCACGGGCGACACTCGCCGCACACACGGGCCCTGGTGGCACTCACCTGAGCGAGCGGCCCGCGCCCGCGCCGGCCTCATGCTTAGCGATGCCCTGCTGCGAGTCGGAGAGCGCACTCGTGGGCTTGGCCATTGTCTCGCGCCAGTACTTGAAGCCCTCGTACAGCACGGCCGCCACGAAGATGGCCATCGCCGAGCCGAACAGCTGCAGCTCGTTGGTCGTGTTCCAACCTTTGAACAGGATCTCCGCGCACACGCACGAATGAAACTGCACAAATACAAATCTTTATTTGCTTTAGAAAATACACAAAGGAACTCAACATATTAAAAATCTTACAATATTCCGCATTTGCGGATGCAGATGCGAATTTCCGTAATACCTCTACTGCGAACCATGGCCTGTACCAGGGCCTGGCGTGAGTGGTCGATAATGTCAAACTATATATTACACAAGCCCAACCTAAATTACGACATTATTACCCGGCGCTGGGCAGGAGGCCTGACCTCGCTGCGATAATGTGATTTGAATACGGAACCGACAACAATTTATATTCAAATCCGCAAGTCGCATATTTAGGCAAAATGCCCGCCCTCCACCACTTGCTAGCGTTTCAGGAAAGAAGTATTTCTGGCTGCGTGCTATGGCAACCCGGCGGCACTGGCGCATACTGACCACCATGGCGTGGTCGTGACCGGCGCACGGGTCGTCCGGGTCGTGCGCGTGGCGCGCCGCCGCCGCCAGCTCCAACATGCCCGACATGCTCGCCCTGCAACAAACACTTCAATCACCACTACTTCAAAACAGTGGGCCACCACAACCACCAACCTTACGGATAGATTCTTACGGTCTGTTCACGACCTTGCCGCTGTGAGCGGAAGCTAAGCGCATCAAAAGTATGAACTACATTAGACCCGCGCACACGTGTTACACGCCTGATTTGTATACAACCTCGTCGCGTAGCGTGGATCAAGTGTAGTTCTACAAGTATAGTTTCCATTTATAGAAATATCATCCGGCCCTCTGTATAGATGTTAACTTTGCCGAGTACACTTATCTAACTCCCGCTCCCTTTACTCGTTACATCTACGGGAAAGCTGATTTTGCGGCCATTAATAAGGAAATAACAGCCATAGATTGGTTAAACGTATTGTCTGACATGTCGCTTAATGACGTGGTAGATTATTTTTACACCACCATAAAAGATATTCAAGATAAGTTTGTTCCCGCTAAGACAGTTCTTCCCAGCTCATACCCTATTTGGTACTCGCCGGCACTCAAACGGTTAATTAAGGAGAAGTTTAAATATCTGCGTAAATTTAAGACATATGGTAGACTTTTAGACGAGGCGACCTTTAAACATTTACGTGAGCGGGCTAACAAGCTTGAAGCGGAATGCTACACCAAGTACTTAGCTGAAACAGAGGCCTCTATTGAAAAGAATCCGAAACGTTTTTGTCAAATCAAATCAAATCAAATCAAAACATTTATTTCAAATAGACCATTTACAGGCACTTTTGAATAGTCAAATGTCGGTCAGTCCAAGAAAAGTGAAGCTAAATTGCACGTTCCAAAGAGTAGGTCTCTATGGAGAAGAACGTGCAAGAAACTCCATGGACACTCTTTTAAATCATATTATGTGTTACATATAATGCTTGATTACATATTACTTGTTGCTTCTATCATGTGAGCACAATGTCGATAATGAAATAAAAATGTAAAATAATTAAAAGATAGAAACTGAATTAAGCCACTGGCAGCTAAGAGATGACCAGTCCCAACTGACGGCACCCGTTCACGAGCATGACGCGTGCATCAGCCCCACTCAGCTCAACCATTTTGAAGGGAACTGAACGACCCAATAACACGTGCCACCAACAGCGAGACATTTGAGTGAGCATGACAAACTCTCAACTGCCATGCTCGTAATGTCAAAAAAAAAAAAAAAAAAAAAGTTGTAACCTAATAAAAATGCTCCATGGTGCTTCACATTCACAAACTTGAAAAAAGTGTTTCTACATTATACAATGCAAATGTGTCTTTCAAATTAAAAAATAATAATATTAGTTTCCAACTAATCAACTAATTAGTACGTACGCCCTAGTGGTAGTGGAGCTGGACCAGCATTGAGCCAAGCATTTTTATCTTGAATATAATCCTCCAACTTATAATATGCTTGCCTGCATAGTGTGCGTTTAATACAAGATTTAAATTTCGTTTCATTGAGTTCTAATATTTGGGGTGGTATTTTATTATAACATTTCAAACAGTACCCCATGAAAGAAGAGGCCACTTTAGCCAGTCTGAAACCTGGTTGAACTAATTGATCCCTATTTCTTGTAACATAATTATGTCTATCGCCTCTTTTGCTAAAAAGATGAAGATTTTTTCTAACATACATGATGTTTTCATAGATATATTGACAAGGTACCGTCATTATGTTAATATCTTTAAACAGTTCCCTTAAAGAATCGCACCGGCGGAGATTGTAAATAGCTCTGATGGCTCTTTTCTGTAATATAAAGATTGACTCGATGTCTGCAGCCCGTCCCCATAGTAAGATACCGTACGACATGACACTATGAAAATAACTAAAATAGACTAGTCTAGCGGTATCAACATCCGTAAATTGGCGGATTTTTCTAACAGCATATGCAGCTGAGCTAAGTCGCCCTGCAAGAGATGTTAAGTGAGGACCCCATTGTAGCCTTGAGTCAAGCGTAATCCCCAGGAAAATCGTTTTATCAACAAATTCTAGTTTTTCATTATTCAATAAAATGTCACAATCACTAATTTTGACATTCGGTAAGGAAAATCTTATGCATTTAGTTTTTTTCCCATTTAGAACCAGATTATTAGCAGTGAACCAGTTTTGAACCTGCAATAGGGCGCTATTTTCGTTGTCAAGATTGTTAGTCTTTCTGTTTATCTTAAAAATCAAAGAAGTGTCGTCAGCAAACAACACCATATTAAGTTTATTTTGCAACAAATTGGGTAAATCATTAATATAAACTAAAAATAAAAAAGGACCTAAAATTGAACCTTGGGGCACCCCCATTTCAACATTCAATCCCGACGAATTGACACCGTTTATTTGCACTAATTGCTGTCTATTATTCAAATAAGATTTTAATAAACTTAACGCTGCATTGCCTAGTCCGTAATGCTTGAGTTTCAGAAGCAATGTTTCATGAACTACACAGTCAAACGCCTTAGATAGGTCGCAGAAGATGCCTATAGTAGGATGTTATTGGAGTTAAAATTACTAAGCATTTGATTTAACATTACCTTTTCAAATATCTTGCTAAGAACCGGCAAAACGGACACCGGCCTATAATTATTAGTGTCTCTACTATTCCCGGATTTAAAGAGTGGTATCACTTTGCTATATTTCATTAGATCTGGAAAGACTCCTTGATCTATACACAAATTAAATATTAAAGCCAAGTACGGCGCTATAGTCTCAATAATTGAGGTACAAACTTTGATAGACATACCCCATAGATCTTCTGTCAATTTAATCTTGATTTCTTTAAAAGCTTTTATTACTGTTATGAGGTTTATATGTTTAAAGTTAAATTCAGTCGAACAGGCTGCAACGTTCGCCTGTAATAAACCAAAAGCATGCGATGGCGACGAATTTAGGGCTTCAGTAGTTTTAATTGGTATACTGGTAAAGAAATTTACAAATTCTTCTGCAACTAGTTTGTTATCGCTAATAAGACCATGATGAGTCTCCAATGTGTAATCATTATTATTTCTTTTGTTTCTGTTGGTTTTCATTATTTATAATATTCCAAACCGTTTTTATTTTATTATCTGCTGTTTTAACTTTGTTGCTAATGTATAAGGCCTTAGCTGCCTTACAAGTATTTTTAAACATTTTAGAATAAGTAGCAACATATTTATTAAAAGTTTCAGTGTTAATAATAGGCTTAAGGCCATACAACTCGAAAAGTCTTTCCCTACTTATTCTGATTCCTTTAGTTGCCCAGTCACTAAATCTAAACTTAGGGTAGATAGTTTTAGTTTTTTTCTCAAACGTCTGATTAAACTCCTTTTGAACTACTGAAAAAAAAATTTTATACAAAATGTTACCATTGTTTTCTGCAAGGTTCCAATCACCCAACCTGCTAGTTAAAGTGCTATTAAATTTATTTAGTTTACCGGATGTTATTGGTCTGAATTGTATCTGCACTTGTTGTATTGGTAAGTTGGATTCAAATGTTACCATTAGGCCGCTATGATCAGAAGGCAGATAATTTACAATGGCTTTTTCTAAATACTTGCAGCAACAAAAAACATTATCGATACATGTAGCAGTAGTTGTCGTTGTCGAGTTGGTTCAATAAACACATTTGATAAATTAAATGATTTGAAAAGATTTAATAATCTACTGCTATCTGAATTATTTTCTAAAATATTAACATTAAAGTCTCCGCAGATAATTTGTAGCTTTGTGAAACAACGATACAAATCCAATTCAATGCCCAGCTATCTCAAATATGGTGATGTGACGATTTCTTCTCCGGAGTCTATTTGTAACAACAAAAAAAATAAAAAAAAATAATTTAAAAAATAAAAAAAAACCCGATTGCGTAAAAAAATACTTTAAATAAAAACTGAAAAGAAAATAAACAAGTTCAGTCCACAGTTCAGCAACAGTCGGGACCCACATTAGATAGAATGATTTTAGTCTAGATTATTTTAAGGGGTCCCGACTGTTGCTGAACTGTGGACTGAACTTGTTTATTTTCTTTTCAGTTTTTATTTAAAGTATTTTTTTACGCAGTCGGTTTTATTTTATTTTTTACATTAATTTTTTATTTTACACTTTTTAGTTACTATTATAATATCACTATTTATTCACTATATTTTAGACGTAAAATCACTATAAAGTTCAAAAACCGACCTAGGCATTTGCCTCAGTACAAAATAAATAACATAGATTTCACAGGGCACTATTTAAGGACCTCCTCTATTCCTCCTGTACGTCAACGATTTACCGGACGCCACAAATCATAAATGCGTGCTGTTTGCTGACGATATTTCAGTAATTATATCTAGCAATAATAACGTTGAAAACCACGAAAAAGAAGTACACGAGACACTGGATGATGTAGTTGGCTGGTTAGCACTGAATGACCTTAAGGTAAATCTCTCTAAAACAAAATATGTACATTTTAGCAATTATAATCAAATTGAAAACCATAATTTCAACATTACATTCGATGACGAAAAAATAATTAGAGATGACAATATTAAATTTCTTGGTATTACCTTAGATGAACACTGCAATTGGAAATTACACATAGAAGCAGTATGCAAAAAACTTAACAGATTTGTTTACGCTCTAAGACAATTAAGAAAAACAGTTGGTGAGACAGCAGCTCTTACTGCTTATCACGGTCATGTTAGCTCCATCTTAAGGTATGGTTTATTGTTATGGGGCAACTCGCCACACATTAGTAGAGCTTTCATTACACAGAAAAAATGTGTCCGAGCAATAAGTAATGTCGGGCCTTTTGAAACTTGCAGGCCACTTTTCAAAAAACTAGGAATTCTTACTGTTGTATCTATGTACATAATGGAAATAGCGTCGTTTGTTAGAAACCAATTACAGTTATTTGTGGACAGAAATGAAAACTATAAATATAAATCAAGAGACCCCACTAAATTGAGAAACCATACTTCTTGTAGAAGCGCCTTGCATCAGAGAAATAGCTATAGGATGTCCATCAAAGTCTATAATCATATTCCACGTCGGCTGAGAGAACTTCCCATAAATAAATTCAAAAAGCAAATCAGATTATGGTTAATAGAAAACTGTTTCTATACCTTAAGTGAATTTTTTGACTATAAAACTTAAAATGCTGTAACTGCTCAGTAAAATTAAAATGAGATTTAATTGTGATGTAATTTTAACAATTATATGGTTATTTTGACATTTATATGGTAATTTTGACTTTTTTATTGTATTTTTGACATTTATATTGTAAGTTTGACATTTGTATTGTAATTTTGACGTTTTTATTGCAATTTTGACATACTCCAATATTTTGACATCTTGGAATATTGACATCCATATTGTAAATTTGATAATTATTTTTTGACTTAATAGTTTTTAATTTTGATATAAATCCTCTAATTTTGACATATATATTTTATAGCTTTGACATTGTTATTATTGTTTTCAATTACTGTTTTTAATTAATTTTGAATGTTAACATGATAGAGATTTCTAAGTAATAAATTTAATGTAATTGGAATTTTAGGTAAATATTTTGTGAAGTTTTATCATAATAATTTTTTAGTTTTTAATGTTATAAATATTTGTACGCCGACACTTACGGCTAAACATGACTGGTCTCAGACATTAATTTCCGGGGTTCTGTCCCCACGTTGGTGCGGATGCGGGGTGAATCAGTGGTGGACATCTCGTTCGCCAGCCCCGCTCTGTCGCCGCGTGTCGTCGACTGGCGCGTTATGGAGGAGGTGGAGACGTACTCCGACCACCGGTACATCCGGTTGGACGTCTCCGCCGAAACCTCGGCCGCGCCGGTCCGACAGAGCCCTTGCGGTCCGCGGTGGGCGCTTAGACAGATGGACCGGGAGCTCCTCCTGGAAGCCGCGACGGTGCAGGCCTGGGTGCAAGCACCGGACAGGCCTGTCGACATTGACGTCGAGGCGGAGTGGTTCCGGGAGGCCATGTCGCAAATCTGCGACGCGGCAATGCCCCGAGTCCGTCCAGGGCGAGCTAAGCGCCAGGTGTGCTGGTGGTCGCCGGAGATCGCTGCACTGCGCAACGCATGCAGTCACGCGCGACGCCGGTACGCTAGACACTGCAGGCGCCGCATCCACCCGCCGGATGCGGAGGACAGAGAGGCGGAGCTGTATGAGGGATACAGAGCGGCAAAACGCACCCTCCGAGCGGAGATAAAGCGGGCCAAACTGGAGGCCCGCAACGTGTGGCTGGGGTCTCTGAACGCGGACCCGTGGGTCGCCCGTACAAAACGGTACGGGAAAAGCTCCGGCCCTGGGCCCCCCCGCTGACTCAGAGTCTCCGGCCCCAGATCGTAGAGGGTGCGGTGAACGCTCTGTTCCCTGCGCGGGGGGAACACTCCCCCCCGCCCATGGCTCCGCCTCCACTGCCAGCGGTGTCTGACGCGGACCGCAACAGCGACGACGACGACGATGCTCCAGAGGTGACCGAGGTAGAGATGAGACTGGCGGTGCGAAGGCTGAGTGCCAAAAACACCGCCCCAGGACCCGACGGCTTGCCTGGAAAGGCCTGGGTCCTGGCCATGGAGGCTCTCGGGCCTCGACTTAGAGGGCTCTTCAGCGCATGCTTGGAGAGGGGCCAGTTCCCACTTTGCTGGAAGACGGGGAAACTGGTCCTCATCGCGAAGCCAGGGCGCCCTGCGGACTCTCCGTCCGCGTACCGGCCCATTGTGCTGCTCGACGAGGTGGGCAAGCTCTTTGAGAGAGTCATTGCAAACCGCCTCGTCGGGCGCCTAACACGGGTGGGGCCGGACCTTTCGGACGGACAGTTCGGCTTTCGCAGGATGCGCTCTACGGTGGACGCCATCATGCGCGTGCGAGCCCTCACGACGGGGGATGCGGTGTCACGGGGCAGGTGTGTCGTGGCAGTGTCTTTGGACATTGCCAACGCGTTCAATTCCCTGCCCTGGAGTACGATCCGGAGGGCACTCCGGTACCACCGGGTGCCCGAATACCTCTGTCGAGTGGTCGAGGCCTATCTGTCGGAGAGATTTATAGTCTACCCCGGTCACCAGGGAGACTGGAAACGTCGAGAGATGTCGTGCGGTGTTCCGCAGGGGTCGGTACTAGGGCCACCCTTGTGGAACATCGGGTACCACTACGTGCTGCGCGGCGACTTCCCTGACGGGGTCAGCGTGGTTTGCTACGCAGACGACACGCTGGTTCTAGCGCAGGGAGAGTCGTACCAGGCGGCGGTCGCTCTAGCGACACACGGGGTTGCGATGGTCGTTGATAGGATCCAGGAGTTGGGACTCGAGGTGGCGCTTCCGAGGCTATGTGTTTCCACGGTCGCCGCCCTCGGAACGCGCCGCCATTGAGTTCCCAACTAACGGTAGGAGGAGTTCACATCGGTGTCGGGTCGACGATGAAGTACCTGGGACTCGTCCTCGACAGCCGGTGGAATTTCGTGGAGCATTTCCGACGTCTGGCTCCCAAACTCAACCGGGCTGGGGCTGCGCTCAAGCGGCTCCTGCCCAACCTTGGGGGTCCAGATGCCTCCTGCCGGAGGCTCTACGCGGGGATCGTTCGGTCTATGGCCCTCTACGGGGCGCCGGTGTGGGCGCCGTCGCTGAAAAAGCGACCGGCGTCCATGCTGAACGCCTGCCAGAGGGTCATGGCAATAAGAATGGTGCGGGGATACTGCACGGTCTCCCGCGAAGCGGCGAGCCTTCTGGCTGGCCTACCACCGTGGGATCTGGAGGCAACAGTCCTTGCACACATGCACGATATGCGCGTGGAGATGCAACGCCGGGGTGAAAGTCCGCTGCCGCGACAGGTCACGGCATGGCGGACAGAGCTCCGGCGGGATCTCATGGTGAAATGGCGTCAGCGACTATCGCAACCCCGTCATGGGCACGCCACAATCATGGCGGTAAGTCCCCTCTTTGAGGCGTGGCTGAAAAGACCTCACGGCGTCCTTACCTTCCGCATGACGCAGGTCCTCACCGGACATGGTTCGTTCGGGAGTTTCCTGCACCGGATTCATGCGGAAGTGACGCCCGGGTGTCGTCACTGTACGGAATGCCCGGAGGACACGGTGGAGCACACAGTCGAGGTGTGCCCTGCTTGGGCGGAGCATCGCCGTGCCCTCGTGGGGGCGATCGGCGGCGGAGACCTCTCGCGCCGGGCCTTGGTTGAGGCCATGGTCCGGAGCGAGGAGGAGTGGCAGGCGGCCACCGACTTCTGCGAAGCAGTAATGCTCGCAAAGGAGGAGGCCGAACGCATCAGGCAACGGCGTTATCGCCGCCGCCGCCGCCGCCGGGATTCTGATCCCGATTTCCGGCCACCGTAGGCGCGGGCTTGCGGACAGTGAGCAATGGGTAGCTCGCTGTCCGGCCGTCCGGTAACTGTCCGGACCAAGCCCAAGTCGTCGACGGCGCGCACTGTTCCCGCGCGCCTCAAGGAGTTGTCAGCAACAGCAGGGACCCAGCCGGGTCGAAGCCTACTGGGGCCAGGGTTATCCGAAAGGGCACTCGAGCCCCGGTATGAAGGCTAGAAGGAACGGGGTGGGTCTTTTAGTCAGTAAGAGTCTGACACTATCTCCCGCTCCGCCCAAGAGCGGGGGATGTCAATGCATGATTTTTTCCCACCATAAAAAAAAAAAAAAAAAAAAAGACATTAATTTCAATCTTGCATGCTATTGTATGTATACCATGTTTACACAAATAAAGAATATTATTATTATTATTATTATTTTCCTGTTGTACTTTTTTTTAAATATGGTCATGACATACCATTTTGAAATCCTCATGAAAAGCCCTTTAATTTGACACCCATATTGCAGAATTAAAAAAAATATATATATTTTCTTACTCTAACATAGAGCATCTCACAGTCGATATGTTGTTTTTTTTTTTTAACGTCACCTATCTAAGAACACTTGGGTTATCAAGACGAATCTAACAATATGTTAATTATAAAAACCTGTTCAGCGGTTTGGAAGATATGAGGTAATAAAGAATATTACATACATACAAACATACAAGATACGCGCGAAAAACATAACCCTTCTTGCAGTCGGGTAAAAATAAAAATAAAATTCGTTTATTTCAGGTAAGAACCCATATAAAATAAAATTATAATCCTAAATAACAATAAATTCCGAAATGTCAATAAATTAAAGTTAATCAATAAAAATCCAATAAACTAAAATTCAATAAATTAAAATCACAATAATTAAAATAAAATAAAATAAAGTTAAAAATAATAAAAAAATCGTCAAAAAAAAAATGCATTTGAAATAATTATTTTAGTCTCTTATTAAGCGACACTGTATGTAACTTGTCTGTCACAGCAGTGCTGCAAATAAGGACAGTCCAACCTACTCGCTATCATTTTCAGAACGGTATTGGAGCTGGCTCGCACTCTGCGCACAAGTGACGCACAACGCTTCCGCATGGTCGCATGGAAACAGTCTTTGGGCATGGGAAATTAATGCAATAATTAATTTCCCATGCCAGTAAAATCATGCTACACATCCTTAATGAACGGCTGAAAAGCTTCCTATCTAAGGAAATAGTACCAGAATAGGCAGAATTTGTTAGAAAGAAAGAAACTCGGGATCAAATACTAATAGTCCGCTAAATCACTGAAAAGTCTCCGGAGTTCAATAAGCCTGCTTTCATTTGCTTTGTTGACTTCCCGAAAGCATTTGATTCAGTGACTGAACTTCGGGACACTTTGTTGTAAATGGTACACCGAAACACCTAGTGCAATTGTTGAGACGCCTGTACGAAGATGGTACTGCATCAGTAAGAACAGATGGAATATTCTCATATAGCTTACATCCCAGCGCTGGATAAGCTGGATCAGCGTTCGACATGGGTGCATAATATCCCCACTTTTGTTAAATATATACACAGAACAGAACTAGTTATGCGCATTACCCTTACAAACTGGACAGACGGCGTTATGATAGGTGAACGAAAAATTTCAAATCTTCGCTACGCAGATGACACCACCTTGTTTGCCACTAGCGCTAGTAAAATGGAAAGGCTGCTCTTTAGAATGGAAAGTCTTAGCACCCAATTTGGTTTGAAGATTAACCGTAGCAAGACCAAGATGATGACTGTCGACAGAGCTAACAACAATTTACCTCACATAACACAAATAGCGAACTGCGACGTCGTACAATCTTATGTGTACCTTGGAGCTCTAATCTCAAATCAGGGAAATTGCTTTGAAGACATCAAGCGACAAATGGTTCTGTCCAGAGCGGCAATCTCTTATAATAATCTTTGTATGTCTTTTATACGATTTATTTAAAATAAAAAGACATAGCAAGATTGTTTACGTTTAGTTAACTACCTAAACAGATGGAGTGTAGGTGAATATTTTACGGCTCTACCATCTATGTACTTCCAATTTCAAGGAATCATTTGAGTGTTTCGATGAAGGTTTTTAAACTGATTCAAAAAATGCTATGTGAGATTGCAAACCAGGCCCGGCCGGGCCCGGTGCCCTTTTTGAGAACGTTTCAGTTACCTTCAGTAATTCCATAAGTTGAAGCTTGCTGGGGGCAAAAAGTTTCAAGTCATCCATGTTAAGAAGGTGAGATATAACCTGACCACCTCTCTTCAACCGATAGCCTAGGCCTGAATTCTCTAGCAATGTGCTTAAAGGATAGACAAAACCAAAGTGGACTCAAACTATCGCCATGGAATATACCCCACTCGATCCTCACCGGTTCACTGTTCCTCTGGATATGTCGACATCCTGAATCTCAAATCCGAACCTCCTCCTTTTCAAAATCGGTTAAAAATAAAAAACACGACTACCTTGTCAAAAAAAGCCCACTCTGTGGAATACCTTACTTTAAGTACCCCGACTGAGATGAAAATTTCAGTTTCGTAAATCAAGTAGAGTCCGAGATTACGAGTACTTACCTGTTTAGTCAATGAGTGAATAACTGACTACTTTCAGTTTTTTTAAATTAACAATATCTTGTTTTTCGTTTACAGTTTAGTTTTTTTAATTATTTGAATTTATTCTAAACCTTCTAGTGATATGATACGAAAACTTTAAATGATCACGAGTCAAAAATATTATATTATGTAACAGCCAATTAGCTTTGAACCTACCACTGAGTCGCGTATGTAAACAGATTCTTATAATATAAAGAGGACTTCTTTTTCTTCTACCAATATTTGGTAATCCCTTAGAGCTAAAGGTATACGGCACCATGTCACGTATCATATCATACGGTTAAGGTGTGCCTCGCTTGGGCAGAGCACCGCCATGTCCTCGTGGTAGCGATCGGCGGCAGTGATCTCTCGCGCCAGGCCTTGATACAAGCTATGGTCCGGTGGGAGGAGGAGTGGCAAACGGTCGCCTCCTTCTGGGAAGCAGAAATGCTAGCAAAGGAGGAGGCCGCACGCGTGACGCAACGGCGCTCACAACCCAGCCGCCCCATCCGACCGTCCGGTAACCTTCCAGACCGAGCCCAATACGTCGACGGCACATATTGTTTCACGCGCGCCTCAAGGAGTTGTTAGCAAACCATAGGGGCCCAGCAGGGTCGAAGCCTACTGAGGTCAAGGATCTGTTTCTGAAAGGAAGATTCGGCCCCGGTAAGAAAGGCAACGAAGGAACAGGACTGGGTTTTTAGTCAGTAAAAGTCTGACACTATCTTCCGCTCCGTCCAAGAGTAGGAGATGTCATTGGATGATTTTCCCACCGAAAAAAAAATTAAGATTAAAGTCAATTAATTTAGCTGCAATAATTTGCAAGAAAAACTTTTAGCTAATGATACATTAAATAGTGCTGTCTAAAAAATCAAACGACTTGGGTAATCTAATCAAACAATCAAACTCTTGAAATCTAATGTAGGTAGTCAACACTGGTTGAACAATCAAGGTTGCAAAGAGATGATCATTATTTACTAATAACCTTATAAAAATATTGTAAATATTTTTTATATGTAATAATATACACCGCTAAATTTTGATCGTTTTAATCCCGTGGAGGGTCGATCCGGTACATGAAACACTATCGATTTGTAAAGATAACATAAAAAATAAAGTACCTTTTCATTAAAACTCGTATTAATCACATCTCGTGCATATCACGGATGATATCAGGTCAGGCATGGAGATGGGGAAGTTAACAGTACTTGCTCTGCTTGACTTTAGCAATGCTTTTAATACTGTTGACTTCGACATTTTGCTTGGTATCCTTTGCTCTTTTAACATATCTCCTTCGGTAACTGACTGGTTTAAGAGTTACCTGTTTGGTCGCCGGCAGCGTGTTTGCATTGAAGAAACTTTTTCTTCTTGGTGTAACACAACTGCCGGTGTGCCGCAGGGTGGCGTTTTATCTCCTCTACTTTTCGCACTTTTTATTAATGCTATCACTCAACGACTTTTTTCTTTCTACCACCTGTATGCTGATGATCTTCAAATATACACACAATCCCCTCTCGATAAGCTGTGTGATGCCATTGAGACTATTAATATAGATCTGAATCGAATAGGTGACTGGAGCACTGAGTTTGGGCTGAAGATCAATCCAACCAAGACGCAGGTGATTGTTGTTGGTAGTTCCCGAACTGTATATAAGATAGATTGGTCGACACTTCCCCAGGTTTATTTCAATAACACCATATACCATTCCTCTAACTTCTACGGTGAAGAACTTGGGGATTTACATCGACAGCACTCTTTCCTGGACTAAGCAACTGCAGGAAGTTAGTCGTAAACTGTTTGCTTCGGCGGGCTCCTTGAGGCGCCTTCGCAATTTTCTTCCCATCACTACTAAAATTCAATCTCTTCTTCTCCCAATCTTGGACTATGCTGATGCCAGCTATCTTGATCTCAACCAAGACCAATTGGATAAGCTTGAGCGACTTCAAAATCTCTGTATCAAGTTTATATTTGGCTTGCGCAAGTATGACCATGTGGCTGAATTTCGTACTCAGCTCAAATGGCTTCCTATTCGCCTTCGCCGGAATGCTCACATACTTTCTTTGCTTTACAATGTACTCTTTAATCCTTCGACTCCTTTTTATCTTAAAGAACGCTTTCAGTTCCTCTGTGACACACATTCTAGGTCCTTGAGGTCATCGGAAAATCTAAAACTTAGTATTCATATGCATTCCACTTCGTTCTTTGATAAATCCTTCACGATACAAGCAGCTCGTTTGTGGAATGCATTACCCATAGAAGTGAGGCGAGCCCAAACGCTACCAACGTTCAAAAAAATGGTGAAGGAGCATTATCTATCACTTTAGTTCTTCTTCTCCTTTCTAATTGTAAGTATATTTTATATTTATTAGTTTATTAATTGGTTTTTTATTTATGTATTATATTTTTTATTTGTTATTTATTTTTACATTGTTTCTATAAGTTGTTGTACACTTTTAGCCCGAAATCTTGTTCCTTTCGTTTCAGTCCATCCAAAGGTTGTCTGGTAGAAATTGCCCTGTGCAATAAGACCGCCTATTGTACACTTATTTTTGTTAATTATTATTCTTTAGTAAGTTAAGGTGTGCAATAAAGATATATAATAATAATAATAATAATTAATTTACGCATGTACGAAAGTAATTTCTTTAAGAAAACGTCAGCTGAGCGAGTCCAAAGATCTGTAGGTAGTTTGTACGCAATGCAGAATACTACCTACAGATCACTGAACTCGCTCAGCTGACTTTTTCTTAAAGAAATAAATTTCGTACATGCGTTAATTTCGTTCTTTATCGGTAATATCCCCATTCCATTTTCATCATCATCATCATCAGCCTTTTTAATGTTCCCACTGCTGGGAATCAGGCCTCCTCGGCGTCCTTACCTTCCGCATGACGCGGGTCCTCACCGGACATGGCAAGTTCGGGGTTCCTGTACCGGATTCAAGCGGAAGTGACGCCCTGGTGTCGCCACTATGCGGAACGCCCGGAGGACACGGTGGAGCACACATTCGAGGTGTGCCCTGCTTGGGCGGAACATCGCCATGCCCTCGTGGGGGCGATCGGCGGCGGAGACCTCTCGCGCCGGTCCTTGGTTCAGGCCATGGTCCGGAGCGAGGAGAAGTGGCAGGCGGTCGCCGACTTCTGCGAAGCAGTAATGCTCCCAAAGGAGGAGGCCGACCGTATCAGGCAACGACGCTCTCGCCGCCGCCTACGGGGCCAGGGTTAGTTTCGAAAGACAACTCGAGCCCCGGTATGAAGGCTTGAAGGAACGGAGTGGGTTTTTAGTCAGTAAGAGTCTGACACTATCTTCCGCTCCGCCCAAGAGCGGGGGTTATCATTAATGATTTTCGCAACAAAAAAAAGCTCTCCTGTCTAGAAGAGGGAATTGAACATTCCATTTCATATCACAAAAATATTTACCACCGAATAGCGCAAAAATGAGAAAACACAATAAACATCATATTAATAGGAATGACAGCTTCCAAATTCAAATGTACTTCAAGGTCACCATTCATCTTATGGTGAAGTGATCGATTCTAAGATCTGGCCACGTCATGTCCATATCCAAAAATGACGACAAAAAAATAATAATATGTATATGTAATAGTGTTTCTTGTACAATACCAGAAACACTATTACATATATTGAAATTTTTTTGTAGTGGGGGGTAAGGGGAGAACGGTAACCAACATCTCACTGATCCATAATTCAACCTCACCTGCACGCGCCGGACGGCGGCGGCAGCAAATTTGCTGCCGTGGTGCCCCCTGCTAGGCAACAGACGAGGCTCTGGCGACCGAGCAATGGCGGGATAACCATAACCCGAGTCAGGAAACTGAGTAGAAGAGGCTATAGTGAGCCTTAGGACCTAAATAGTCCTTTAAAGTCTGGAGTAGTTGGGAGAAGATGAAGCCGCGTGCAATCATATAGTCTAAGATCCGATTAAGAACGACCTTCACCGGTCTGTTTAATGGATGAAACGTATCTTATGATAAATTTAGTGTATTAAATAATATAACGCGGGTGGGTTGCTTAAGAAATTCCTGGCCAGACTATTATTAATTAAAAATTGAAAATTTCCTTTTTTTATAGAAAAATGCACAACCGTTATTCATACCAGATTTTTTTGCAGACAACACTATAACATCGTATTCGTAATAAAACAGCATTTATTTTGATATAGAATTTGTTGTATGTCAAAATAAACACACCTGTTTATACATACCTGTTTATACCTGGCAACCCATAGTTATGCCAGGAAACAAATAGGCAACACAACATTTTTATGTTCTAAAGGCTTCACTCTTTCGGTTAGTATTAAATTTATTCGTTAAACACATCGATACATTTTTCAAAAAAAAAAAATTGTTTGGCCAGGAATTTCTCAGGCAACCCACCCGCGTTGTATTATTTAATATACTAAATTTATCATAAAATACGTTTCATCCATTAAACAAACCGGTGAAGGTCGTTCTTAACCGTATCCTCTACTAATAGAATATAATTATCACCTATATATAATATCTATACATGTGGTGCATATTGAGTTAAATCAACACTGAGTCACAATAGACGGTGAATCATCTTGTCTTCATGGTGTTCTCACATCAAGAGGCACCCTCTAAAAGAGAGACCCGCCTTGGAAAACTTCAGGAGTTTGATCCTAGGGGAGTAAAGCCCTGAACAAAAATCGTAACCATGAAAGCAAAGCATAAAGAGAATTTACCCCAGGACCACCAGTTCTACTGGAGAATCCCTCCCTGAGCCCAGCCCAGGCAGCCCCTCGTATTCTGGGGGGGGGGGGGCAATGATTTGCCTCAAGTGGACCTAACGATAGAAGAGAGTAAGGAAGAGAATGAAAGAAGAGGAAGAACATCAGTCCAGCAGACATTCCACCGGTGTATGTTTACTAAACCGCGTTCAAACTCAGTAGGGACAGTCGTAAAAACACAGCTGACTTACCACACTTCCCACAGCAAAAAAACAGTTACAAAAGAAATTGATACAACTTGGCAACGGGACGCAGTACTAGCCAGCAAGAGAAAAAGATTAGAAAATAGCCCCACTAGCCAACAAATAGAAAATCCAACAAAAAATGCACTGAATGAAAATAACGTCACCTATGCAGTGCACACACAAAACCAGGGCCTCAAGTCTGCTATTACAATAGTGTCAGAATGGTCTATCATTGATGTCATAATTGTCGATTTTGACAAGTTTGGTAATCTACTAATATAATGGCGTCATTATGACTTTCCAATGGTCAACCACTGACACTCCATTGAAAGAAGTGGCTTATAATAGTAATCTCATACATACTGACATATGAATATTTGACGTGTGCGGTAATCTGCTAAAACTTTGACAGTTTATTTGATCAGTGTTCTACCATTAGATAGATAAAAAAAATATTTGTTGCAGCACAAAATGCACACAAAAGCACAACTAAATTATAAAAAACCAAAATACACCTACACCGATACAAGCAACAAAAATAAAAACAAATAAAAAAATTTTTACAAGCCAAATAAAACACAAAAATAAAATAATGGCAACATTAAAAAAAAAAAAAACAAGATATATAAAGTGACACTTATAAATCACAAAAATATAGTGCGGTGTCCAGCTCAGCGTGTGTCAGGCAAAATACCTGACGCTGATATTCTGCTGGATCCCTGCGGTGACAAACGGACGCTCAGTTGTATTTTGTGAAAGGAAGAAATTATACTTATGACAGGATAAAATTTTGAAAGGACGTTAGAGTTGGACACTGAAGTTCTCACGTAGTATTTTGCATTAAATTACTTGATTCTATTATTTTAAGGTACTATTATTATGTGTCTGAGTGAAAATCGAGTGAATATAAAATAAATAAAATGTATAAAGCATGTCAAAAATAAATAAATTTCAATAATTGGTGTCATATACAAAAAATAAATATACTTAACTAGAAATAACATTAAGTACAAGCTACCAATAGCGATATGTAGTACCTACGTCAAGCATAAAGAAAACTCGGACATAAACTAAAATAACACGCTACCCAGCTATATGACGAGATAATGGACGTATTCAAATTATTCATCCCGAGATCCTTTTGCGAGGTGATGAGAAACTGCCGCAGTCGTGACTTGAACGTGTCAAAACATTTAATATTTCTTATTGGTGGGGGTATATTGTTCCTGCATTTAGAAGCTGAGTACCGAAAACAGCCTCTGAAGGCAGCAGTCTTGTGTGACTCAGTGGTCAGTTGCTGCGAGCACTGTCTGCTAGCACATTAGAACGTCACTAGCGATTAGAACGTTATTGTGCAGTTATTGGTTTTAATATTCTCGATATTATCATTCTACCACAACTCTATTACGACCGATCAATGATCGATCATTATGAATTAGCAGATTACAAACTTTTAGCAAAATGACAATGGGGTCGTGTTGGAATGACGAATTTATAAAAATAGCAGACTTAGGCCTTAGAATGATGAACCTGTCAATGTAGAAGAAACCCTCTCGAGGCCACCCAAACCAGAACCCATTTTTGTAACAGGAGTCAATGACATTCAGAAACTGAAAGAGTTATTGAATAATATTACAAATAGTAATGACTATACTATGACAACATTAAGATCCGGTCACATAGTTAAAATAATGCCATCAGACATTGATGCTTATAAAACCATCAGAAAACATTTTGTGTCTCAAAATGGCACTCATTACACATACCAACTTAAAAGTGAGCGAGCTTTCAGAGTAGTACTACGCGGTCTACACTCATCGGAGGACATCTCATTAATAAAATAAAAAAATAATTTAAAAAATAAAAAAACCCGACTGCGCAAAAATTACTTTAAACAAAAACTGAAAAGAAAAATAAACAAGTTCAGTCCACAGTTCAGCAACAGTCGGGACCCACATTAGATAGAATGATTTTAGTCTAGATTATTTTAATGGGTAATGCGGAGAAGAGAGAAGCCACATGCGCGAACTACTATGTGAAGCACCCTACGAGCTATACGGGCTGCTCAAAATACAAACAGTATAGAGAACGGATACTCAAACTTGACTCAAAACGAAGGAATTACAAAGACACTTTCACAGACAGACAATTAAACAAAATCGACGAGGTGAAACAAACCCCAAAAAAGTCAAACAAAATTCATCAGGACAAATGGATTCCAGAGTATTATAGACTCAGACAGCCTAGGGATTATTTAGTCCCATCAGACCAACCTCGTTTAGAGGTGTACAAACAATTTACCAAACCTATATCCAGCAACCGCAAAACAAACTTAATTAACCCAGGCAAATCTTATGACGAGACTGTCAAAATCAACTGTACCGAAGGAGACGTAGCACCCGACATCATCTTATCAGGCGGCACTGTAGACCTGGAAGTAATCATGGACAAAATGTTTAACAGATTCGAATTAATTATGACAAACATGATGGACAGAATTATGGACAGAATGATCCAGCTGATCAGCAGCCTTCATTCAAAATGATTTATGACTTGCACATTATGACATGGAACGCCAATGGGCTTACCGAACGTAAACAAGAATTAGAGACATTCCTAATAAATGAAAACATTGACATTGCCCGTATTTCAGAAACAAGACTAACAGAAAATATATTGCCATTGAAAAATATAATGCTTATACTACAAACCATCCATCAGGGAAAGCTCACGCAGGAGCGGCTATCATAATAAAGACTAAAATAAAACACTATCCACTCGAACCATTCTGCTCTGAGATGTTTCAGGCGTCACAAATCAGAATAATAGATGTTGCTAAGGAAACCACAATATCGGCAATCTACTGTCCATCTAAACATAGCATATCTGCTGAATATTTCAAAGATTACCTAAGGTCATTGGGAAACCGCTTCATTAGCGGTGGCGACTGGAATGCTAAGCATGTGCATTGGGGCTCTAGACTTATAAACCCAAAAGGAAGACAATTGTACAGCGCAGTGGGGGCGCTTAATCTGGAATGCATCTCTACCGGGGAGCCCACTTACTGGCCAGCAGATAGAGCCAGGAAACCGGATTTACTAGATTTCTTTATAACTAAGAATTTTTCTGTCAACTATATGAGTGCAGAACAAAAAATAGATCTCTCTTCTGACCACACCCCTGTCATATTAAATGTTAACTGCAAAGTACTGTTACATGAAGCGCCACCTAAAATACATAGTCGGCACACAAACTGGGAAGGGTACCAACACATAATTTCATCAATGATAGACCTTAAAATATCGCTTAAGAGCATCGAAGAAGTGGAGGAAGCAATTGAAAACTTTAATAGAACTGTACATATTGCCGCACACAAATCTACACCAAAACGTAAAGTATTTGTCCCAAAAGAACATGTATATCCATCCTTCATTAAAAATAAAATACTTGAACGACGCCAATTACGCAAGGTCTGGCATCAAACGGGATACACAAGAGATAAAGCTGCATTCAAAAGATCCACAAAGGAACTGAAATCACTAATCAATGACCTGAACAATGATAACCTCCAGAAATATCTCTTGGACTTCACATCAACAAGTGATACAAACTACTCGCTCTGGAAGGCTACATCGAAGCTCAAACGTCTGAAGATTCAAATAACGCCAAAAAAAAACCCAAACGGGGTTATGGGCTCGGTCAGATCAGGATAAAGCTGATGCTTTCACTTCACACCTGCACAAAGTTTTTGAACCTCTGCCGAGCGTAAACAACGAACACGATGAAGAAATTAAAAACTTCCTTGCATCACTCTTCCAAATGAATCTACCATTAGCCAGTATCTCTCCAAAAGAACTCGTCAAAGAAATCCGCAACCTTCAAGTCTGTAAAGCACCTGGTTATGACCAAATAGACGCAACTCTTTTAAAAAACTTGCCTCAAAAAGGAATTATGTTTCTGGTATTGATCTTCAACGCTTGTTTACGTCTACTGATTTTTCCCAGCTAATGGAAAATCGCTCAGGTCATCATGATTCTAAAACCGGGCAAACCAGCCCAAGAAATGTCTTCGTACAGTCCCATAAGTCTGCTGCCCATAGTTGGAAAAATCTTGGAAAAAGTCAGACGTGCAAAGAGGCTAATTGGTGATCCAGATTTGGTTAAGTCCAACCTTCAAAGCCTTGTGCACAGGCGTAGGGTAGCCAGCCTTTCGGTGTTTTACAGGATGCATTTTGGAGAGTGCATGACTTGATTCTGCCATCGCAATTCTACCATCGGACAACCCGACGTACGGCGAATATTCACGCTTACGTTGTTGAAACCTCTACGGTCCGGACAAAGCGTTTCGCCTCGTCGTTTATACCGCGTACGTCGAAGGACTGGAACAGTTTACCTGCTGCAGTCTTCCCGTCCGATTATAATTTGGGTGTCTTCAAGGCTAGAGTGAATAGGCTCTTAATAAACTAGTGCGCCTCACCACCAAAGATTGCATCGCTACTTACCATCAGGTGGGATCGCAGTCAAGCACTAGTTTATAACAAATAAAAAAAAAAATACTAACAAGAATGAGGAATGACCTTGAAGTTATTTTGCCTCACCATCAGTTTGGATTTAGAGAGGGACACGGTACTATCCTAAAGGGCCCTGGAGAACAAACAGTACTGCTTGGCTATTTTCCTGGATATAAGCCAGGCATTTGACAAAGTCTGGCATGATGGTCTGCTTTCCAAAATAAAACAAAAGCTCGCTCACCCCTTCTTCTCATCAAATCTTACCTGGATAAGAGATGTTTTGAGGTAAAACATAACTAAAAATTGTCAATGCTACATGAGATCAAAGCCGGAGTGTCGCAAGGTAGTATCTTAGGACCAATACTATACCTAATCTTTACGACGGATTTACCAACACTCGACGAACTCACCACCACTGCTACTTATGCCGACGACACATCTATTTTATCTGTTCATGCGAACCCGGAAACAGCATCAAAAAACCTCCAAAGACATCTCAGCTCAGTCGAGTAATGCACCTTGATCGCCGACTAACTTGGCAAAAACATGTATGGACCAAACGCAAACAGCTTGATGCCAAAATTCGAAACCTATACTGGCTGATTGGACCAAAATCCCAACTTACTCATAACAGCAAAATGCTTGTCTACAAATCCATCATCAAGCCCATTTGGACATACGGCATACAGCTTTAGGGCTCAGCAAGCAACAGCAATATTGCAATACTGGAGAGATTCCAAAGCAAAACAATAATAAAAATGCTAAATATCCCGCAGTACGTTAGCAATCAGTTCATGATGGACATCAAGCTGAAAACCGTTACAAAAGAAATTGAGCCACATAGCAAAAGCTACCAAATCCGACTATGTAAACACAGGAATGAACTAGCTTCGAAACTGCTAGGGCCATTTTTTTTTGGTGGGAAAAATCATCCAATGAGGATGTCATGTCCGCTCTTGGGCGGAGCGGGAGATAGTGTCAGACTCTTACTGACTAAAAGACCCACCCCGTTCCTTCTAGCCTTCATACCGGGGCTCGAGCGCCCTTTCGGATAACCCTGGCCCCAGTAGGCTTCGACCCGGCTGTTGCTGACAACTTCTTGAGGCGCGCGGGAACAGTGCGCGCCGTCGACGACTTGGGCTTGGTCCGGACAGTTACCAGACGGCCGGACAGCGAGCTACCCATTGCTCACTGTCCGCAAGCCCGCGCCTTCGGTAGCCGGAAGTCGGGATCAGAATCCCGGCGGCGGCGGCGGCGGCGGCGGCGGCGGCGGCGGCGGCGGCGGCGAGAACGCCGTTGCTTGATGCGTTCGGCCTCCTCCTTTGCGAGCATTACTGCTTCGCAGAAGTCGGCGACCGCCTGCCACTCCTCCTCGCTCCGGACCATGGCCTCAACCAAGGCCCGGAGCGAGAGGTCTCCGCCGCCGAAAACTGCTAGGGCCTGGGAGATTCACTTTCTCCCGATTGAAAAGACTTAGTGTCCCTGTCCAGGAGCTAGCAGAAAGATTTGCTAGGTAAATTTGAGAGTTGCGTCGCTGGACAAAGAAAAAAAAATGTTTGTTTGTTATTTAACACCGATGTCCAAAAAATAAAGTTATTTACATGGTTTTGGTGTTTTTTTTTGCAAAACGATCCCTAAGCGACGGACTTTTGAGGTAACAAACAAAAAAAATACAACGGGATTGTGTACCTCCTCCTTTTTTAGGGTTCCGTACCTCAAAAGGAAAAAATGGAACCCTTATAGGATCACTTTGTTGTCCGTCCGTCTGTCTATCTGTCAATACCCTTTATCTCGAGAACGCGTGGAGGGATCGAGTTCTGTTGAAATTAAAACCATATACTCAGGTCTGCGGTCCCTTCAAGCTGTAAAAAAAAAACTTCTAAGATATGTCACTTAATAGAAACGGCAAGAAATATGTTACCATGATCTAACTATTTAACTCATAATATGATTTAAAAAGAGTGACCATGGAGTTTCTTGCACGTTCTTCTCCATAGAGATCTACGCTTTGGAACGTGCAATTTAGCTTCACTTTTCTTGGACTGACCGACATTTGACCATTCAAAAGTGCCTGCTAATGGTCTATTTAAAATAAATGTTTTGATTTGATTTGATTTAACAATTATAAAAGATACGGCCGTTTATGTCGCAAAAAGACGTACATTCAGTCAAAAAAGTATCGGGAATGGATGATTTGTTTATGGTTCCAAATTCAAATTTCAGATCTTTTTGTTGTTGCTAGATTGGCACAACTGTTTTCCATTTTGGCGCGGAGTTTGAATTGCATCTGTTATTTATATTAAATACAGTGCTGTTTTTAGTTATATCATATCTAATGTGTATTGCGAATTTCATAATGGACAAAAACATCGAACAAAGTGTTTGTCTTAAATTTTGCATCGCCAATGGAATTTCGTGTTCGGAGTCACTGAAAATGTTACAGAAGGCTTACGGTGAATCGACTTTATCAAAAACACGTGCTTATGAGTGGTACCAAGCATTCAAAAGCTGTCGAGATGTGATGGAAGATTTGCCTCGCTCTGGTAGGCCATCAACCTCTGCAACTGTAGTTAACATCGCAAAAGTGAAGGAAATAGTGACTGAAAATCCTCATTCAAGTTTGAGAGAGATAGCCGCCGAACTTTCTGTATCTAACGAGTCGATTCGTACCATTTTAACTAATCATTTGGGTATGAAACATGTTGCCGCTCGGCTAGTCCCAAAAGACCTGAATTTTCTCCAAAAACTCAATCGCATGAGAGTCGCTGAAGACATGCTAGAACGAGTCAATTCCGACCCAACATTAATGAAACGCATTGTTACTGGCGACGAGACGTGGGTTTTCGAGTTTGACATGCAAACAAGTCAACAAGCTTCGGAGTGGCGCCTTCCATCTGAACCAAAACCGAAAAAACCACGCCAAAGTCGATCAAAAGTCAAAGTCATGTTGCCTGTTTTCTTTGACTATCGCGGTGTTGTGCACTCGGAATATTCTTACCGGAAGGTCAAACGGTAAATAAAGAATATTATTTGAGCGTTATGCGGCATTTAAAAGAGCAAATTCGACGAAAAAGGTTATATTATTATATATTCTATCTTTTTCCTAAACTCAAATTCAACCACTTCGTGGCACCCGTTTTCAATCTGTAGAAGACATAAAGGAGAATTCGCGGCGAGAACTGAACTCAATTTCGGAAACAGCGTTTAAAAAATGTTTTGATGATTGGATTATTCGTTGGCGTAAGTGTATCGTTTCTGAAGAAGCATACTTTGAAGGTGATATAAATAAATTTGGATGAATAACAAAAATTTTGTGTATTATTGATCTTTTCCCAGTACTTTCTTGACAGAGTAGTACGAGTATATTTCGATGCTCTCAAAGATCGAAATTCATAGGGATATTCCCGTTGACCCAGAATTTTGAAATTTGGCACAAAACAAGGACTTATAGCACAGGAATAAATCTGAAAACAGTACCTAAATTTGTTGTTACATAGGTCACAAAAAAAAAATTGCAATTCGGAAAATCTTCGAGACTCCATTCGGGATTGTAGTTTGCACGGAACCCTCAGTACGCGAGGTACTTGCACTTGCCCAGTTTTTTTATTTTTTTATCGGTTAAAAAATAGTCGCTCTATGCTGTAGGTTTCGCACAGAGGCGCCGGTGGAGAACGGCGCGGCCGAGGTTACACAGCTTTGAATTAGGTATTCATGAAAACTTTTTTTTTGTAGATTGCCTCCTATGAGTTTGGGTCATTTTAGTTTCATAAAACAGTGACTTTATGAAGCCGATACTGGGGCCCCAAGTCTGCTATTTTTATAAATTCGTCATTCCATCACGATCCCATTGTCATTTTGCTAAAAGTTTGTAATCTGCTAATTCATAATGATCGATCATTGATCGGTCACTGGTCTTGTAATAGAATTGTGGTAGAATGATAATTTCGAGCATATTAAAACCAATAACTGCACAATAACGTTCTAATGGCAAAACACTGATCAAATAAACTGTCAAAGTTTTAGCAGATTACCGCAAACGTCAAATATTCATTTGTCAATATGTACGAGATTACCATTCTATGTCACTTCTTTCAATGGAGTGTCAGTGGTTGACCATGGCCCTGGTCGGGAGACAAGGCAAATCGGACTCAGCGCACTGTAAACCGCAGGTGTAGGTATTATTTGCGTGGAAACAGTTTAATGCTATTTTATTTAACAGTAGATACGATTGGCATGCTAATGACTTGTAACAAGAAACTCGATTAATTCTTTACGATAAGATAAAGACATAAGCCTTTATAACAATATCAGGTGCCGCGTCGTACATTACATCGATAAGTTTGACTACAAACATAAGGCGATAGCTGATTTTATCTGAGGCGCGATTTCAGTGTTGGCAGTTTGGCACTGATTACTAAATAGTTACTTCGTAAGTGTTGGTCTTCGTTTGCAATGATGAGTATGATGACTAGGTACATGAGTAAACCAAATACTAAGCTTGTATCTATAACTATTCGAACCAAACATTAACGCCATACAAATACCTACAACATAAAAGTTTATTTTTACAAAAATCTATAAATACCTTACAGGATTATTTGTAAAACACTAATTATAACATTGCTGGACTGTATTACAACAACAACTTTTGTTCTATGACTTTTTACAAAACATAATTATTAATTTACCAAAAACAAACCTTCAAGATTTTGTTGTTCTGTAGCATTTACCTATAACACATTTCAATTTTGTATTTTGCTTCCCTACGTCTGTATGACTCAACGTAAGCGTATCAAGCACCCTCGCCGCCTGATCCCCGCCACAGTAATGTATCATACAGTAATGGTGCCCCTGTTAGTAAAAAAGACGCATCTAACACTTTTTCCAAATTTGAGTTATATACATTGTCGGAATCAGAAAAAAAAGGCGCATCTGCCTGTATTTTTAATATTTTGCTAACTTTCTCCAGTGCGGTTTTAACACAACGAAATAAGGCGCTTCTGTACATTTTTTTAAACCCGATTGAAGATAAAAAGGCGAATTTATCCGAAACTTAGTTAAAAAGTCGCATTTGTGTAGATAATGTCCTTATAACCTGTAGTTTTTTTTTTATTTTGGTAATGTAAAAGACGTATATTGGTCCCCTATTTCTAAGAGGAAGTTAATAAGACGCAAATACGCGTTTACATCTAACGCGCTAGATAAAAACTGATTTCATATTAAGAAAAAAAGCCCACATCTGACCACTTGCACCCTATTTACTTGGTAAAATTGTCAGAAATACGATGAAAATAAGTCTCATCAAATGAGTATGTAAGACCAAACCAGTGACGCTATATATTACTCCGTAGACCTAGAAGAGGTTGGGCACGCCACAATCTTGGCGGTAAGTCCCCTCTTTGAGGCGTGGCTGAAAAGACCTCACGGCGTCCTTACCTTCCGCATGACGCAGGTACTCACCGGACATGGTTCGTTCGGGAGTTTCCTGCACCGGATTCATGCGGAAGTGACGCCCGGGTGTCGCCACTGTGCGGAACGCCCGGAGGACACGGTGGAGCACACAGTCGAGGTGTGCCCTGCTTGGGCGGAGCATCGCCGTGCCCTCGTGGGGGCGATCGGTGGCGGAGACCTCTCGCGCCGGGCCTTGGTTGAGGCCATGGTCCGGAGCGAGGAGGAGTGGCAGGCGGTCGCCGACTTCTGCGAAGCAGTAATGCTCGCAAAGGAGGAGGCCGAACGCATCAGGCAACGGCGTTATCGCCGCCGCCGCCGCCGCCGGGATTCTGATTCCGATTTCCGGCCACCGTAGGCGCGGGCTTGCGGACAGTGAGCAATGGGTAGCTCGCTGTCCGGCCGTCCGGTAACTGTCCGGACCAAGCCCAAGTCGTCGACGGCGCGCACTGTTCCCGCGCGCCTCAAGGAGTTGTCAGCAACAGCAGGTACCCAGCCGGGTCGAAGCCTACTGGGGCCAGGGTTATCCGAAAGGGCGCTCGAGCCCCGGTATGAAGGCTAGAAGGAACGGGGTGGGTCTTTTAGTCAGTAAGAGTCTGACACTATCTCCCGCTCCGCCCAAGGGCGGGGGATGTCAATGCATGATTTTTTCCCACCATACCTAGAAGAGGTTATAATGTGCCCTCGTCTAGATGAATTCAAGTTTGCTATATTCTGCCCAAGGCTGATATTATTTAAGTAGAGCTGGTTTCCTGTATTGCGTTTTTAAAACTGGTCTGGTTTAATAAAAAGAGAAAATTACTGTATTACAGTTACTACTACTAATGCCAGAAAACGGAATGGCGTTTTGGGTAAACCCCGTTAAAGATAAATCGATTGATTAATAGATTAATATTCTCTAACCCAAAAAAATCAAAACAGGATTAACCAGTGAAGTAATATGAAGATGGTGACAAATAGCAGATGTTTCTTTGTATGCAACAAGCTCTTTTTCTTATACTCCAAATTATTTCACCGGTTAATGCCGTTTAGATTTTTTAGGTTAGAGAATATTTTACCAAAATAGTATTTTTACTAGAATCTTATTATTTATTATAATAGTTAAAATGTCGATGAAAACTGATGTTTTTAATTTCTTTTGATATTGATTTTATTATGTTTTTCATTTTGATATTTTAGTCACTATAATACATTTATTTGCAAATAATTTTTAAGAACTTTTTACAGTAATGTGTTAATAATAAATAAATAATAAAAAAATAAATCTGAATCTGTACCTATTTAAGACTGATTAAGTTGAATGTTGCTTAAGTATAATACTTATATACTTAGTTCTGATTTTACTGTTAATTTACTGTACCAAGGATAGCATTTTGTGTTTTATTTACTAATAATATATTAGGCTATAGCATATTATGATAACTACGAACTTATTTATTATACACTACTTTAAATAAAAGAATTGTTAAATGATTTTATAAACATTTTATCTAAGTCAAGGGTTATCTATATAGTTATAATTCTTAAGAAAAAAAGGCGGAAATAACCATATGCGCCCATTTCTTTTAAAAATATATACTACATAAATAAACTAAATACTCAGAAGAAAAGAATAACCAAAAGCGTTTGAAAATTAAAGGACGCATCTAGGCCATTTACGTCTATTCAATGAAGTATGTGATATTTTTCTTATTTTTTTATGCTAAGATAAAAATGTTTTTTAATTATTTTTATAATATTAATATGATAAATTCATATTATTATTAAACCAAGTTAAAGCCCATTATATTCGGCTTTATTTTCAACTTTAAATAAGTATGTAAATATTTTAATTTACTCTAAGACAGCAAACGATTTCCCGTTTCATTCATTAAAACGTTTTTTTCTCCGTTTTTACTTTTTGTTAGATACCTCTTTTTAACTATCAGGGGCAGAATGTACCTCGCCCGTATTTTTGAAATAAATGCCTACAGCCCCGCGCACGGAACAGTAAAAACAGTGGAAGTTGCTTGAGAAAATGTTTGTCCCAGAACCGGTGTCGCCAAACTCATACATTTACAATTTACTCTTACTGCAAACCCAAAAATATGATTGGCTAAAAACAAAAACAGGGCGTAAACGAAATGCAAAAAAAAATATTATACGAAATGCAACTTTAAAATCAACAAGTTATAAATCAAATTGACAAAAACAAGAAAGAAATACATCTTTGACTACCAAGTACCGCCACTCGTCGCTAGATGGCATTGTTCAGAATATATTCAGTAGTCAACTGTAACAACGTAAAAATAAGAGTAGTATTTGAATGGCGTATCACTGACACGAATGCAAGCTGCTACTCAAATAGTGAAGTAACCTTATTCGATCGAAATAATATCGATTGTATGAAAACGTATTTAAAACATATAACGCAAAAAAAATTGTATGCGATAGTGTGATAGTATTAAAATAATGAAATTAATATGATTAAAGGCAATTTTTAAACGTAGTAAAAAGGGTATTTATTTGCTTAGTACATCAATTATCATCATCTCAGCTGAAATCATCGTCATCACCGACTGCCAAACATAAGAATATTAAGTATAATTCAAACGCCCTATGTTGTTCCTAACTCTTTAACTAAATTTATTTATAATACATCACAAATATCATACCACAATTTTTATTTTATTATATTTATTAATTTAATAATTATCTGTATTATATTACTTACAAAAACTATTAAACTATAATTTATATTTTAAAAAGGCAATGTAATACATATTATACATATCGATTGATTTTATCGATAAAGTCACGCACTATTTGGATAGCGTCAAAAGTATAGGTAGACTAACGAATATTCCAGAAAAGCTAATAACCGAGAAAAGAAAATCAACTTTGTTTTGATGTGACTAAGGACTAGTTTTGTTTGTATATCCTGCGCAATGTTTGACGTAATTTTATTTTTTCATTTTATTAAAATAAATCCGAAAATAATACTTTTCGGTGGTATGATACACCTCCATGAGTTAGATTTTTAGTCAGACTATGGTTTTTACAGTTTTTCGTTAATTATTATGTTGCGCAGTCTAGTTAGAAAATGAGAGCGCTTGAACAGCAAGTGCGCAACGCGGTTCTTACTGCGGCGACAGTGCCACGCCTACTTACTTCTTCCACTGTATTTACTGTTCCGTGGCCGCGCGGTACGTAAACATGCGATAGGGCTGCCCGCCTCCAGCATTTTAATTAGGTACATTTGCCTACTTTGTTTCCATTTAGTTTTGTGATTGTAAATATTCTTTTTTATATTAACATATAAAATAGGTACTTTGTGAATTGAATAGGAAGTTTTCAATAAAAATGCGGGTTGTTTTTTTGTTCCGTTTTTTGCCATTTGGCTACGGAACCCTAAAAACGGTTTTTAGTGGTATATGTTCTTAAAGCAGCAACAGAAATACTTAATTTGAGAAAATTTCAACTGTCTAGTTGCGGACAGACGGTCAAATTTATTTTTTCTAATCTTATTCATACACACAGTACAATAAACAACTAATATTAATAATAAAATACCACTTAACTTTGAATTATACAAACTAACAAAACAAAACACACATGCCCCAAGGTTTTAACACAAGCGTACCTACCGTATCATGATTCATGAACCGCCTATAACTACCTATTTCACTCGTGTCAATCACTTTCCTTTACTCTATTCACTTTATTTATTAATCCAGAAATCTTTTTTTTTCGGGACATAAAAGGAAATACTTATCCATCAAAAAGACATACAGACCTACTCGTAAGTACCTTTCAGAGTTTCCAAGTAATTTAAAAAAAGTTATCTCTGGATGCGTTATTGACGAATTCATGCAACTAAAAACAGCACAATATATCCTACTCGTCATATTAAATATGTAAATATGTACTTGAACTTATTTTTAGTGAAAAAATCGCGCGGTTATTGTTAAAAAAGCAACACACCGTCCGATCGTCACTGTGCACCACGAGCGCACCGCGAGATCGAGGCGCGTAGGTATGGCTCGCGTTTCGTCCGTTCGTATGAAGATGGATTACTGTATGATATTAATACTGTGTCCCCGCGCCCCTGCGCTATTGTACTATCGCTTGTTTCGTGTATATCCGTGTTTCTCATAGACTTCGAAATATTTAGAAAGTTTTTTTTTTTTTTTAAATCTCCTGAACTAAAATACGATAAATTTTAAAAGTCATAGAACATAAGCTGTTATATGATGTTAGGTAACATAGTCCTGAGAGGTTGCCAGTGTTTTACAAATAACGTTGTCTGGAAGGAGAAACTGACTGACTGACATATCAGCCCACAGCCGAAACTACTGGAACTGAGCAGGTTTGCACAAAGCTTCCTTTTATGACGTAGGCGAGTACTAAGAGAGAATTTTTCAAAATTCAATCCCTAAGTAGATCCCCAAGGAACGTACGCCAATCGGGCTGAACTGTCCCGAAGGCTCGGTAGCCGAAGGGCCTGCTATCACCGCCTCCTAACGGGGGTTAGTCCGCCAAAAATTATGTTATACTATCAAAATTAAACTAACATTCAAAATTTCGTGGCTGTGCTACTAACTGTTGAAGAATTCTCAAATGAGGAGACTATCCTGGTAACATCATCAGGTTATATCTATGCATTCACTGAAGTTACGCAGCTGTATAGTATCCAAAATTTCAGCTCAATCAGACATTGGGAAGTGATTCAAATCTTACTGTAAATATTTTAACACACATACCTACCTAGGGCTGCCATCTCTAAAACCTGTCCCCCAGGACAGGAAGCGTAGGTTCCCCGGATTTTGGAGCTTTTACCCCGGACATTTCAATACTTTTTTCATTTACTTACATCTTGATTAAAATATATTTCACTCCATACTTGATAGAAGTGAACTTTAATTGTAATCCTCTTTTGTTGCATGAAATAGTGTGTTTAATCGTTTTTGTGACTACAAGTGAGTAATTTTGCTTTATTTTTTAACCTTCTTAGGTATTCAATAAAAGATAAACAAATCCAATATTAGTTACTCAGTTAATAAAATTAAATGAAAAACTTGTTTAATTTCTTATTTTTCCAAACAATTAACAATATTTACTTTAGTTTTAAAAGAACTGAAATCTTAAATTAAATTCAGAAAGTTATAATAATTTATACTAAAGCCATACCATTACCATGCGTCGGTCGAACGCGCCCCATACCCGCTCGCTGCTTGCGTAGTAAAATAGCGTCGGCAGTGCGTGCGGTGAAATACCTAACCCATAGCTTTTATTTACGTAAATTATGGGAACGGGATCTAATCAAAATCCCGGACTACAACTGAAACCCCGCCCGGACGCTCCCCGGACGTCTTCCAAACTTGGACAAATCCGGGGAAACCCGGACGGATGGCAGCCCTATACCTACCTAATACATACATAGGTACTAACCTAATCAT
Source organism: Mythimna ferrago (assembly GCA_910589285.2). NCBI lineage: Eukaryota > Metazoa > Arthropoda > Insecta > Lepidoptera > Noctuidae > Mythimna > Mythimna ferrago. Next base: position 28,760,889 of record OU342682.1, on the reverse strand, counting down.
ATAGGTTCCTACAATTGTTTATTAGAAGCTTGTAATAACAATAAAAATGATAAATGATCTTTATTTTGCAAGTAGGTTTTATAAAAACACTTTTACACGTCAATTTTTTTTTTTCGGAATTAAAGCTAGATGAGGCCGGTGTTTCCTAGCTGACTACCCTGAGAAGAAACACTGAAACAAACTCAGGGGTCAAAGTCTCTTTTAAAGTCCATACAGCAAAACATGTAATGGTCACAAATCATATGAGAACCATGCAGATTGAGCCTGAGATGGTCTTTTGAAGAAAGAACCACACAGTAAAGTTCTAAGTGGACCAGTCCAGTCAGTGCAAGCATTTGTCAAAACCACAGTGTAGTACGTAAAAAGTTACTTACTTGAAAAAGTAATAATGAAATACTCACTATTGTACTCCTTGAGATAGTTAAAGAATGATACATTTTTATTTTTTCTAGTATTGTTCATACACACAGTACAATAAACCACCATTATTAATATTAAATTAAGTACCACGTTTTTACGTTAAAATATTTAAATTTGTACAAACAAAACAAACAACGTGCGTCGTATAGACCCTACGATTGTCCACCGACTGTGTTTACGTTAACCGGTTATATCCAGTGTCGTCGGTACGCAACAAGCGGGCGGTGGACACTCACACATTTCCCGCGCGCTTATTGTAGTGCAACAGATTCGAGCGGTTGTTTGAAGCTTTGTCTCTGTACGGTTTATTTACTCACTCACACACGTTCTCGAGATGACACACAGACAGACTGCCCGGCTTGGGCAGAGCATCGCCGTGCCCTCGTGGGGGCGATCGGCGGCGGCAACCTCTCGCGCCGGGCCTTGGGTACAGGCAATTTGATAATATCTGCGCCCTTCCAAAACCGCTGGCACTGCCCTAGCTACGGCACTAGATCTATATTGGCAACAATAGTCCCATCATTATGTCAGTAATGATAGATCGATCCCGATAAAACGTGATATTGCCATTGTCAGGCTTGTACTATTTAATAATAATAATAATAAGCCATTTATTTCTTGCTTTTTTATACAAAGTTTAAATATATTGTGAAAGTATCTACCCATATAAGAAAAAAATACTTAATGTACTTCTGTTTTTTTTTTGTTAGTTGTCTAAATTATAGTAAGTACCTACTTTAAAAGTTAGGTTTGTTAATAAATTTTGAATTTAATTTTTTTTAAATATTAATTAGATTTAGTCGGCAAGAACCCCGGTTTGGGTAAAGGCCTCCTCCAAAGATGCCCATACATCTCTATCTAATGCTAAGTCAGTCTAGTTTGGGCCGGCTGTCCGTCTGAGATCATCTTCCCATCTGGTAAAAAAAACTTCTTGGATAAAAGAATTAAAAAATCGGAATAATGATATAGCAAACGAAGCGACATTATAATTACTGCTACGGAGTTTTATCGAAAATTATACAGTGAAAATAATAACAACATAAAAGATAAATTTAAAGTCTTTGTGGTAATCAATAAATCTGTAGATATAGTAACAATTAAAAAACATAAAATAGAAACAAGTCCAGGCTCCGACAACATCACAAACGAAGCGCTAAAAACTGCTCAGTTAATTTTGGCTGCACCGTTAGCCAAACTATTTAACTTGATACTACAAAATTCTGAAACTCCCACTCAATGGTCGGAAGCAAACATTATATTATTGTATAGAAAGGAGACCCCAAGAATGTTGGAAACTATAGAGCAATCAGGCTACTACCCAACCTCTATAAATTGTTCTCTATAATTATTAACGAAAGAATAAGTACAATACTAGAAACAAAACAACCTGTAGAGCAAGCGGGATTCAGGAAAGACTTTTCAACAATCGACCACATCCACACAATTGAGCTAATCAAAGAAAAGTAGGTATCAAGAACAGCAGAGAACTCTATATTTGACTTTTATTGATTACCAAAAAGCTTTCGTTTCTGTTTCACACAATAGCATATGGAAAAGCTTGGAAGAGCAAGGAGTGGAAGACGTATGCTATATAAAAGCTATCCAAAGTATATACAATAATAAAAAAGGAAGGATTAAACTTGAGACCATCGGTCCGTCTTTTCCTATAAAAAGAGGAGTAAGACAGGGAGACCCACTTTTCCCCATACTATTTATATCCATCCCGGAAAACATAATTAGTAAGTTGGATTGGCACAGACTGGGACTCTATATAAAAGGTAATTATCTAAGTCATCTTAGGTTCGCAGACGACCTAGTCCTTCTGTCAGAGACGGCCGGCCAGATGCAACGCATGATACAGTCTCTACACGAAGCCAGTGCTAAGGTGGGACTAGAGATGAACCTAACAAAAACCAAGGTAATGACCAACGACAGCTGGAAAAGACCCATAATAATCAATGGAGAGCCACTAGAACATGTTGAGAAATACATCTACTTGGGAAAATCGATAAGTTTTGACAAAAACAGCGACGTACTGGAAATAGAAAGAAGGGTACAATTTACATGGAATAAACATTGGAAACTAAAAGAAATATTCAAAAGTAATATGCCGACAGACATCAAAACAAAAGTCATGAACTCGAGTCTCTTACTATGTCTGACGTATGGGTGCCAGACGTGGAAGTTCACCTCTAAAGCCACAAATAAAATCAGTACCTGTCAAAGAGGGCTAGAGAGAAGCATGCTCAACATAAGGAAGACAGATAAAGTAAGACACTAAGATAAGAAAAACCACCAAAGCGACTGACACTCTAACGTATGCACTAAAACTAAAATGGAAATGGGCTGGCCATGTCGTGAGATACACTGATCAAAGATGGACCGCAAGGGTGACATCGTGGAAGGGCCCGACGAGCAAGAGAAGCCGAGGTAGACCACTTGTACTATTTATGCTAATTAAATTATATTATTAACTTTTGCCTACAGCTTCGCCCACGTACATAAAATACAGCTTAAGTCACTCGGATCTATAACAGCTCTCAATCGGTGAAAAAATTTTCGCAATCGGACCAGTAGGTACTTTCAGAGATTACCTCGTACAAACAAAAGAACATAAAAACAAACTTTACCTCTATAGAATATTATTAGTTTATAAGTGTAGGTTAACATAAAAAATAAAGAATAATTATCATCTACTTCGATCGAAGATTTTTTACCATCATACAGGTGAGTGAAAATGAGCACATACCGGTTAGTTTAACAGTGCGTGATTGAGATGGCGTGGTGCCTGGTGCGCTGTGCCGTGCGAGCGGTGCGACGCCGTGCGAGTGCGCCGCCGCCAGCCACCGGCGCGCATATATCGCCGCTGCTGTATCTCTGCCAGTCAGGCGTGGAGGTTATCTTCTGCATGGTCCTTGCATCACCACGTACTGCCTGTGATTGTGGATTAAACGTGTAAGCTCTTTATGTATCTACGGACGTACTTATTCCATCTGTCATAGCCGTATCGTATAACACGCCGTATTATAAGTTGGCGGACCAAGGGGCCAAGACAACGTCACATTATCATTAACGATAACGAAATTCGATAGCTTCAAAATGTATGGAACTGACATAAGCCTTCGAACCGTCACGTGATCAAGCGTTTTCGATCGCTAATTGCTAGACAATGTCAAACTGCGTTATGAAACGACAACGAAATCAACCAACATACCCCGCGTTCCGAATTGCGTCAAAAGTAATTATATCGCGAATCCGACCAACGCGCAACGTCACAAATAGTACTTAGTCGAACATTATTTTGTGACTATTAAATTTGGTCGCATTCGCGATATAATCGCTTTTGACGTAATTCGGAACTAAGGGCTTAAGAGGCTGCTTTTCCACTCGCCTATCGTAAACATCGAGCATGGTTTAAAAGCTTGTTACTTCTTCTAACGCAATTCAACGTGATGTTTGACGAAAAGGCAACGCGAAAAAAGTGTGATAATACCTGAAAACTCTGTTGGCATTCAGTAATTCCGTGATATACTCGAATATTTTACAAAACTTGTTCCAGGAAATACGTTTTGTTTTAAACACTTAAAAGTTTTTGGAAAAACATTGTCATTATATAGATACTTGATAAAATTTTCTAGGCTTGTATGTTGTAGGTACTTTTTTGATTTTTTAATTTTTTGAGTAAATTATGAAGTGTCAAAGTTCATGCAAAATAGCAGATTTTCAAAGGTCTTAACTGGATTAGTTTTACACAAATTTACAAATTGATTACTAAGATACTGTGTTTCCAAAATATCTGATGAAAAATGTGTAACTAATAACGTCATAATCGCGTAAGAGCGGTCAAGTATGAAAAACAGTGAAAATGTACGTCTAGATGCAGCCCCTTAACGATATTCTCGTACAAATGTCTAGACAAGTGACACTTTCGATATTCGAATTCGCTGAGATTTCGAAATGTTCGTTCGACAGCGATAGCGAACTTTTTTACCCTGTAGGAAAGCAAATCAACATGGCTTGTAAGTCAGCTGGTCGTGTTATTTGCATCAAGTGTGCTTGTTTCTTGTCTTTTGTTGTTAAAAATGCATACACACATACACATACACATTGCATACATTACATTATATACATTGCATTTACTACGGGCGGCACAGTAATGATAGTTTTGTGGTTGAGGCGTCAGAAAAGATAGGTAAGATTACCGGCAAAAAATGAGAGCGGAAAACTAGGCTCCCAGGTTCACTAATGTTTCACCAAAACTCCATTGATAAATTTTTAGTTAACAATCAACGTTTCGTATATTCGTACCTAGTATTTATTTCACAAACGATTCGTTCTGCAAATGTTTCATTTTACAAACTCTTACTTTACAAACTTTTTTTGGCAAATCCTTCTCTAGATAAATTAGTCGGATAATATTTATTTAATCATTTATACATTTTTCTCTGGGTATATTTATCGATGGAAAGAAGATTTCTCCCTTTTCTATGTTGACGTAGGCCTCGTCACCGAAGCCGCGCTTAGCGGGGCTCCTACTTCTGTATGGTTTAAAAAAACTAACCTAACCTGTCCGAGTCGGGCTACCACAAGTACCTAGCTCGCTTCGCTCGCTTTTGCAGCATAAGTTCTCTGTGCCTTTTTAGTGGATGAGTGTCGGGAATAATAACGGTAGCGTTGACAAAGTTGAATGTCGAAACAAAAAAAAAAGATGATTCCGGCTAGCCTACTATAAGTATACTAAACGTGATCCATACATTCCAAACGTTGTTTTATGAGATAAACATGAATAAAAAACTGGGTACAAATTGGACTCGCGCACGAAGGGTTCCGTGCCATCTTTAGGAAAATTCGGGAAAAAATCTCGTTTGTTGTATGGGAGCCCCCCTTAAATATTTATTTTATTTTGTTTTTACTAATTGTTGTTATAGCGGCAACAGAATTTGTAAAAATTTCAACTGTCTAGCTATCGCGGTTCTTGAGATACAGCCTGGTTGGTGACAGACAGACGGACGGACAGACAGCGAAATCTTAGAAATAGGGTCCGGGCTTTACCTTTTAGGTAGGTACGGAACGCTAAAAACTGAATCGTTTGTCAAATGATACGTTATTAATATAAACAAAGGTTTAAATGGTGATTTGTTTGTAAAATAAATTATTTGGAAAACTTGTTGTTATCATAACCATCATTATTTAGTGATGAAACATGTTTTTGTCAATTGTTGGTTGTCGAGTGAAAATTTGTAAAACAATTTTTGGTGAACTGAAATACCGCGGCGCACCAAATTGTAAAACGGCGTGCTATACGAAATGGCTTCGACACATCGATTTCATGAACGAAACTCCAAAGAAGACCAGACCAGACCTTCAAGTAGCGAAGTACCGCTCTTGTCTCCTGACCTACCGATGTCTAGCTATTACATGATAAATACGATGTAGTAAAGGGTAATAATGTAAGAGCGCTAGGATTTAGATCGGAAAGCTAGTGAGTATCACGCTATTATGTCCGACTCGATTAGCCTTCGTCCGGAAGTATCTACGAATACGTATTACAGGTCGCGCGGTGGTTTAAGATCGCTCGATGAAAGTAGTGGGGGAAATCGGCGCATGTGTACAATCGCGCACAGAAATTCTTAGTGTGTTATTAAGGGATTTTTTTTCATTTTTATTTCGTACGTTTGAACCTTAGTAGCATAACATATAATAACACTAGTTTTTTGAACGAAGTTCCTTATCGCGCGTTGTGAAAGGGGGCTAGACGGAAAAAATTCTCACGAAAAATTGTACCGACACTTTTACTGTCAAAATGAAAATCAAAGATGGCGGCTGCAAGAAATTATCAACTTTTTCGTCATGGGTGTCTTTTTCATGGTTTTCGAGGGTGTCGAAACCGATAGTACTGTCATAATATAAATCCAAGATGGCGGCTGCAAGAAATTATCAAATTTTTCGTCATGTGTGTCGTTTTCATGGTTTTCGAGGGTGTTGAAACCGATAGTACTGTCAAAATGTAAATCCAAGATGGCGGCTGCAAGAAATTATTAACTTTTCCGTCATGGGTGCCGTTTTCATGGTTTTCGAGGGTGTTGAAACCGATAGTACTGTCAAAATATAAATCCAAGATGGCGGCTGCAAGAAATTATCAAATTTTTCGTCATGGATGTCGTTTTCATGGTTTTCGAGGGTGTTGAAACCGATAGTACTGTCAAAATGTAAATCCAAGATGGCGGCTGCAAAAAATTATTAAATTTTTCGTCATGGGTGTCGTTTTCATGGTTTTCGAGGGTGATGAAACCGATAGTACTGTCAAAATATAAATCCAAGATGGCGGCTGCAAGAAATTATCAAATTTTCCGTCATGGGTGTAGTTTTCATCGTTTTCGAGGGTGTCGAAACTGATAGTACTGTCAAAATATAAATCCAAGATGGCGGCTGCAAGAAATTATCAAATTTTTCGTCATGGGTGTCGTTTTCATGGTTTTCGAGGGTGTTGAAACCGATAGTACTGTCAAAATGTAAATCCAAGATGGCGGCTGCAAGAAATTATCAACTTTTTCGATATGGGTGTCGTTTTCATGTTTTTCGAGGGTGTTGAAACCGATAGTATTGTCAAAATGTAAATCCAAGATGGCGGCTGCAAGAAATTATCAACTTTTTCGTCATGGGTGTCGTTTTCGTGGTTTTCGTGGCTGTTGAAACCGACAGTATTTTCAAAATGTAAATCCAAGATGGCGGCTGCAAGAAATTATCAACTTTTTCGTCATGGGTGTCGTTTTCGTGGTTTTCAAGGGTGTTGAAACCGATTGTACTGTCAAAATGTAAATCCAAGATGGCGGCTGCAAGAAATTATCAACTTTTTCGTCATGGGTGTCGTTTTCATGGTTTTCGAGGGTGTTGAAACCGATAGTACTGTCAAAATGTAAATCCAAGATGGCGGCTGCAAGAAATTATCAAATTTTTCGTCATGGGTGTCGTTTACGTGGTTTTCAAGGGTGTTGAAACCGATTGTACTGTCAAAATGTAAATCCAAGATGGCGGCTGCAAGAAATTATCAAATTTTTCGTCATGGGTGTCGTTTTCATGGTTTTCGAGGGTGTTGAAACCGATAGTACTGTCAAAATGTAAATCCAAGATGGCGGCTGCAAGAAATTATCAAATTTTTCGTCATGGGTGTCGTTTTCATGGTTTTCGAGGGTGTTGAAACCGATAGTATTGTTAAAATGTAAATCCAAGATGGCGGCTGCAAGAAATTATCAACTTTTTCGTCATGGGTGTCGTTTTCGTGGTTTTCGAGGCTGTTGAAACCGATTATACTGTCAAAATGTAAATCCAAGATGGCGGCTGCAATAAATTATCAGCTTTTTCGTCATGGGTGTCTTTTTCATGGTTTTCGAGGTTGTTGAAGCCGATAGTGCTGTCAAAATGTAAATCTAAGATGGCGGCTGTCAGAAATTATCAACTTTTTCGTCACGAGTGTCGTTTTCATGGTTTCGAAGATATTGAAATAGTGCTGTCAAAATGTACATAAAATAGGATAGTATTTTTTAGTTATATTGTATTGGCTAGACGGAAAATATTCTCACGAAAAGTTGTAACGACACTTTTTGCTATAGTAAGCTACTGTAAGCCGTGCGGCGTGCGCATGTTTCTCTGTCCGTCTCTCTCTCTCTCTCTCTTATAGAAAGCAAGCCAGAACGGAACTTCGTTCCATCCGGGTGTCCCTTGACACCTCAGTAGTTTTTATCGATTAAACATCATCATATCTTTCAGGTTCAGGAGACTTGACAGCGTATTTCGTCTCCCACAAGGTAGACACATGAGTTGAATGGTCTAAATAAATTATCATTTAGTTAGCTTTAGCAATTGTTGAAATGCCTATTACGTGTAACACTTTAATAACGCTCTTTTTTTGCTTGTAATTTATCTTGTAAGTAGGTAAATTCAGAGAAAATAAAAATAAAAGTAAATAATTACTATATTTAATACATAAAATTGTAGGAAAATTAATCATCCGACAGTGGTGATATTCCTTCCATTACTTCATCTTGGGATATTGAAGTAGAAGGTTGAGGTTGGAAGCACGATCCTAAGGGTACAAGTGCACAACGTTGTCGTCAGACATTTCGGAGTCATCACTCATTATCATCACTCTCTTCGCTGTCGGAGTGTCATCAGAAACATTAATAATAATTAATATTTTTTACCAATACGATAACACAAGTTGCATGAAACAGTACCCAAGTACAACAGTATCCAATGAGACGCGTGAACGCAACGCGGGAATTGTAGAGCGACTGATCTACCAATGACGTGTCGCCGTCGGCGCACACCCGCCCCCCTCACGCCGCACGTCACCAAATAGACCATAGAATTGAATACTGCGCATGCCCCTTCCACTTTTGCCGAGCGATCTTAAACTATCGCGCGACCTGTAATTAGTGTTAAAATAGTAATGCTATTTTATACTTGTTATGGAAGCCCAGCACTGGCACACTGGCTGCTCCAACAACTCGCGCCAGACTGCCGCCCTGGGCCACGCATCTGGCAGCTGAGGGCTCGCGAACTTCAGGGAGTCAGCAGAGAACCGCAGCTATTGTTCTAGGAAGCTTGGAAGCCTCACCGAGCGAGTGTCACGCACTCTAGTCTTCCACACGAGGTCGTAGTTGCATCTGACCCCACTAGTTATTTCAGCGCTGCCCACCTTAAGTAAAATATTTGAGAAACATAGATAATTCATTGTGACTAGGTACTCTAAAACTTACAAAGAATTTTTATAGCCTATTATTAGTATTACATTCCAAAGAGTTCGGTTTTACAAGGAGTCGTTCAAGAAACGATACCGTGTGAAACTTGTCGGACATATTGTAGGCATACAATTAGGCATGGGCTAAATATATCCGTTAAAAGATTGGATATGTAGTATATCACTCCAAGTAAAAATAATATATCCGATTAATATATCCATATCCGCTTAATATATCCGGGAGTGAAGTAACTTTAGGGAGCGAGAATATGTTAGGATCTAGGATAGACAGATAATTCCGACTTATATAATTATATAGATCCACGGAATGAGGCATTCTAAATAATTCCAATGTACCTCAAGATTGATATATCCGCGAAATAGTAAATCCTTATAATTGATTATAGCTTAGGATTGACTATAAAAATAAAACATTTCATAGGCATATTTAAAAATCAGCAATATTTTATCATTTTAGCCGACTTCGAAAAGGAGGAGGTTCTATGTTCGGCTGATTGTATGTTTTTGTCCCTAAAGCTCCTCTATCAGAAGCAAACTCCGATGTTTGTTGGGTGCGTCTAATAGCTTTATTTTCTTACAGCGCTTTTTTTGCTTAACCTTTAAAGTCAAAACACACCCAAGTGTCAGTGTCGTTCATCGCTGCGTTCGGTTCGGATAGACATGCATTCATTCAGTTCGGTCTCGGTTGGATCTCGGAGTGGGACGGAATTACTTGGGGATATAGGATATATAGAATTCTAAGAAAGGGAAGGAATTGATATGTGTGCGCTTATGGATATATATCCGAAGATACCCTACATACAATGCATGAACATACGTGTGAAACATTGGGCTATTCCGATTTGTCCAAAGCATTCGAATCGACTGTGAAGTATCTAGGATTCTGCCCTGCCGGTTGTATAACTTTACTGTACACTCGTATGTACCTATTCATAGAGTTTAATTCATTCTGATGTTACACTTGTGCAATTGGTCGGAATTCCCGATTGTTATTTAAAGTTATTTAGCTTTATCATTCAGTCTTAATTACCTAGGTACTTTATATTTTTTTCACTTTATCATTTGACAAGGTTTTAAAAGATTACAGGTACGGTCCCGATAATAACGCACGCGCACTGACTCGCAAGGTCATGCTGTCAGACCAAAGAGACAAGACGAAAGCCGTATAACGACTGCAGTACAAGGTTATGTTCGAGCACGAGGAGCGCGATTCCTCTGGCGAGGCGGGCGCGCGCTCCGGGACGGGGCGAAGGCGAGGCGCTCACGGGCCGCGCCCACAGGTGTCGCGCCAGCGCTGGGCTTAGTTCTGCTTCGAATCATACATTTATCGAAATCTGAAGTAAAACACGATAAAGATTTTTAGAGCCGTGTGCAAACATTTTAATCTGCGTGTAAATAAACAAATAGTACCTAACGTAGGTTAGTTAACTAACAAAAGAATATAAAAAAATTAATTTAAAAATTAAAAAACCCGACTGCGTAAAAAATTACTCTAAATAAAAACTGAAAAGACTACTCACTATAAAGTTTAAAAACCGACCTAGGCATTCGCCTCAGTACAAAATTTAAATAACATAGATTTCTTGTTGTACTTTTTAGGATTCCGTAGCCACATGGCAAAAAACGGAACCCTTATAGATTCGTCATGTCTGTCTGTCTGTCTGTCCGTCCGTATGTCACAGCCACTTTTTTCCGAAACTATAAGAGCTATACTGTTGAAACTTAGCAAGTAGATGTATTCTGTGAACCGCATTAAGATTTACACACAATAATAGAAAAAAAGCAATACATTTTGGGGGTGCCCATACTTAGAACTGAAAACCAAAAAAAAATTTTTCATCTAACCCATACGTGTGGGGTATCTATGGATAGGTCTTTAAAAATGATATTGAGGTTTCTAATATCATTTTTTTTCTAAATTGGATAGTTTGCATAAAAGAGACACTTCCAGAGTGGTAAAATGTGTGTCCCACACTCTAACTTCTAAAATAAGAGAATGATAAAACTAAAAAAAATATATGATGTACATTACCATGCAAACCACCAACGAAAATTGATTTGAACGAAATCTAGTAAGTATTTTTTTTTAATACGTCATAAATAAAAAGAAATACTTACACTATTATTAAAACATCGATCAAAGTTACAATGAACTACAAGAACTTTTATATTATGTTACTTGCTGCTACGGAACCCTTCATGGGCGAGTCAGACTCGCACTTGGCCGGTTTTTTTTTAATATGGTCATGCCATACCATTTTGAAATCCTCATGAAAAGTCCTTTAATTTGACACCCATAATGCAGAATTTCAAAAAATAAATTTTTTTTACTCTAACATATCTATAGCATCTGACAGTCGATATGTTGGTTTTTTTTTAACGTCACCTATCTAAGAACACTTGGGTTATCAAGACGAATCTAACGATATGTTAATTATAAAAGTCTGTTCAGCGGTTTGGAATATATGAGGTACCTAATAAAGAATATTACATACATACAAACATACAAGATACGCGCGAAAAACATAACCCTTCTTGCAGTCGGGTAAAAAAGTTCACGCCCTGATACTTTTACTGTTTAGGTACAAAAAGAAAAAAAATAGTAAAACGGTCAGTTTGAAAAGTTACTAGCTTTTGACCGCGGCTTTGCTCCCATTAACCGACTACTATATTCTACTCTACCCAACTCTACCCTGCTCTATCCTACTCTACAGTATATTAATTCAATATACCATTAAACACATCAACCGGTCAACGTCAAACTTTCAAATTATCAAAAGTAAATGCTCAAAAAAAAACCCAGTAATAATAATCCATACTAATATTATTTAAAATGGGAAAGTGTATGTATGTGTCTGTTTGTTTGTCCGTCTTTCACGGCAAAACGGAGCGACGAATTGGCGTGATATTTTCTTTGAAGGTATGGAGAGTGACATGTGCTACTTTTTGTCTCTTTGCAACCCCCCACTTCCCTGAAATGGGGGATGGAAGTTTGTATGGAGCATTCCGCAATTTTCAAGGTAGAAAGCTAAAAATTGGTAGGCAGACCATTTGTGACAAAAAAAAAATCGTGCAGCATTTTTATTTGGAAATCTGCCCCCAACCCCTTAAAAGAGGAGGTGAAGTTTTTTATGGGACTTTTCGCAGTTTTCAAGGTAGGAAGCTAAAAATCGGTACACAGACTCTTTATTACCAACGAAAAATAAATACCTGCCTTGAGTATTTTTTTTTTGTAATCTTCCCTCAGCCCCTAAAATAGGAGATGGATTGTGTGAGACTCTCCGCAACCACCAGGAGCCGACGGAGGGGGGGCGCAAGCAGGGGCACGGGCAAAGCCGGCCCCAGGCCCAGCACGAGCCGGAGAATCAGCTGCTGACACTGGTGCGGCAGGAGCTGGCTGCCTTTCGGCAGCAGCAGCAGCAGCAGCAGGAGCAGTTCCAGCTACGGATGCAGCAGCAGCTGTCCGTGCTGGAGGGGATCGTGCTGCGCCCCCCGCTCGCGGCCTCCGGCCAGCGAAAGGCGACGTCTTACGCCGCTGCTGCGGCCATGGCTTCTTTGCCCAAGGCGGGCCCGACGGGGCAAGCAAGGCGCGGGGCCGCGGCGTCAGAGCCTGCGCGGCCAACCCCGACGGTTACGCAGCAGCAGAGGCGGGGGAAGCCAGCAGCTCCTCCCTCGAAGGGTAGGGCGGCGCCTAAGCCGGCAGGACCTCCTGCGGCGGTGGCGACTAGGCCGCGTCAGCCGCCTCCCCCCGAAGAACCCTCGGCTGGCGCCGAATGGACGGTCGTCGGCGCCGCGAGAAAGGCGGGCAAGGCGGCCAGGACGGCCAAGAAGCGTGCAAGGCGCCAAGAGCGCAAGAAGCGGGCCATGGCGGCGAGACTTCGCGCCCCGAACTCCGAGGCTGTGGTGATAACACTGCAGCCAGATGCGGAGAAGAAGGGCGTGACGTATGACGCCGTCATGGAGAAGGCGAAGCAGGCGGTGCTGCCCCACCTTGAGGAACTCGGAGCCGCTGGGGGCTTTCGAATGAGGCGCACGGTCACCGGGGCCCGAATCCTGGAGGTCCCCGGTGCGACCAGCGGCCCTGCGGCTGACGCTCTGGCCGCTAGGATCAGAGCGTCCCTCGATGCGGAGGAGGCCCGAGTGTCCAGGCCCACAAAGTGCATAGATATGCGCATCATGGGCTTGGACGACTCCGTCAAGGGGGACGAGGTGGTGGCCGCCATCGTCAGGGCGGGCGGGTGCACGGCCGATCAGGTCCGGGTGGGCACCATCCGCGCTGACGGCACGGGCATGCGAGCGGTGACAGCTAGCTGCCCCGTGGCGGCGGCCAGGACCATCACCGGGGAGGGCCGACGGCTGTTGGTAGGCTGGGTCTCCGCGCAGGTTAAACTGCTGGAGCCCAGACCTCTGCGGTGCTTCCGGTGCCAAGTGGGGCACCACGTTGGCGCCCACTGCGCCGCGGAGGTGGACCGCAGCGACCGCTGTCACCAGTGTGGCCAGCCCGGTCACAAGGCCGCAGAATGCCGTGCTCCGCCGCACTGCTACGCATGTGCGGCGGCAGGCAAGCCGGCCAACCACCGGGCTGGGGGCAGGTCCTGCGACCCCCCCGCCAAGGACAAGGGCAGGGCCCGTAGGCCCATCCCCGCCGACGTCCTCACCGCCGCAGCCGCCTCCTTGGCCGCCGCCGCTATCGCCGCCGCACCCGCCGCTCTCGCCGCCGCACCCACCGCAGTCGCCGCCGCACCCGCCGCGGCAGTGCCCCCTAGAAGGGCTCGGGAGGAGACAATGGACTGCCAATAACGGCCCCATTCCGTCTCCTCCAGGCGAATATCAACCACTGCGCCCCCGCTCAGGATCTGTTGCTCCAGAGCATGGCGCAGTGGTCGATAAATGTCGCCGTCGTCTCCGAGCCGTACTACGTCCATCCCCGTGGAGACTGGGTTCAGGACCTAGACGGCTCGGTGACGTTAATCTCGTCGGCCGCCGCCGGTACCCCGCCCCTCGAGGCTGTTGCGAGGGGGCGGGGCTGCGTGGCAGCACGGTTCGGGGACATTGCAGTGGTAGGCGTCTACCTGTCCCCGAGCAGATCTCTCGACGAACTCCAGGTCTCCCTTATGGAGCTAAATGTCGTCGTCGCTGGGTTCGGTACCCTCCCCGTGGTCGTTTGCGGGGACTTCAACGCCTGGAATACGGCTTGGGGTTCCCGGTACACGAACCCACGGGGTCAGATGGTGGAGGACTGGGCTTTGGAGCTGGGCCTGGTCGTCCTGAACCGGGGTTCTGTCCCCACGTTGGCGCGGATGCGGGGTGAATCAGTGGTGGACATCTCGTTCGCCAGCCCCGCTCTGCTGCCGCGTGTCGTCGACTGGCGCGTTATGGAGGAGGTGGAGACGTACTCTGACCACCGGTACATCCGGTTGGACGTCTCCGCCGAAACCTCGGCCGCGCCGGTCCGACAGAGCCCTTGCGGTCCGCGGTGGGCGCTTAAGCAGATGGACCGGGAGCTCCTCCTGGAAGCCGCGACGGTACAGGCCTGGGTGCAAGCACCGGACAGGCCTGTCGACATAGACGTCGAGGCTGAGTGGTTCCGGGAGGCCATGTCGCAAATCTGCGACGCGGCAATGCCCCGAGTCCGTCCAGGGCGAGCTAAGCGCCAGGTGTGCTGGTGGTCGCCGGAGATTGCTGCACTGCGCAACGCATGCAGTCACGCGCGGCGCCGGTACGCCAGACACTGCAGGCGCCGCATCCGCCCGCCGGATGCGGAGGCCAGAGAGGCGGAGCTGTATGAGGAATACAGGGCGGCAAAACGCACCCTCCGAACGGAGATCAAGCGGGCCAAACTGGAGGCCCGCAACGTGTGGCTGGGGTCTCTGAACGCGGACCCATGGGGGCGCCCGTACAATATGGTACGGGAAAAGCTCCGTCCCTGGGCTCCCCCACTGACTCAGAGTCTCCGGCCCCAGATCGTAGAGGGTGCGGTGAACGCTCTGTTCCCTGCGCGGGGGGAACACTCCCCCCCGCCCATGGCTCCGCCTCCACCGCCAGCGGTGTCTGACGCGGACCGCAACAGCGACGACGACGATGCTCCAGAAGTGACCGAGGTAGAGATGAGAGTGGCGGTGCGAAGGCTGAGTGCCAAAAACACCGCCCCAGGACCCGACGGCTTGCCTGGAAAGGCTTGGGTCCTGGCCATGGAGGCTCTCGGGCCTCGACTGAGAGGGCTCTTCAGCGCATGTTTGGAGAGGGGCCAGTTCCCACTTTGCTGGAAGACGGGGAAACTGGTCCTCATCGCGAAGCCAGGGCGCCCTGCGGACTCTCCGTCCGCGTACCGGCCCATTGTGCTGCTCGACGAGGTGGGCAAGCTCTTTGAGAGAGTCATTGCAAACCGCCTCGTCGGGCGCCTAACACGGGTGGGGCCGGACCTTTCGGACGGACAGTTCGGCTTTCGCAGGATGCGCTCTACGGTGGACGCCATCATGCGCGTGCGAGCCCTCACGACGGGGGCTGCGGTGTCCCGGGGCAGGTGTGTCGTGGCAGTGTCCTTGGACATTGCCAACGCCTTCAACTCCCTGCCCTGGAGTACGATCCGGAGGGCACTCCGGTACCACCGGGTGCCCGAATACCTCTGTCGAGTGGTCGAGGCCTATCTGTCGGATAGGTTTATAGTCTACCCCGGTCACCAGGGAGACTGGAAACGTCGAGAGATGTCGTGCGGTGTTCCGCAGGGGTCGGTACTAGGGCCACCCTTGTGGAACATCGGGTACGACTACGTGCTGCGCGGTGACTTCCCTGACGGGGTCAGCGTGGTTTGCTACGCAGACGACACGCTGGTTCTAGCGCAGGGAGAGTCGTACCAGGCGGCGGTCGCTCTAGCGACACGCGGGGTTGCGATGGTCGTTGACAGGATCCAGGAGTTGGGACTCGAGGTGGCGCTTCACAAATCCGAGGCGATGTGTTTCCACGGTCGCCGGTCTCGGAACGCGCCGCCATTGGGTTCCCAACTAACGGTAGGAGGAGTTGACATCGGTGTCGGGTCGACGATGAAGTACCTGGGACTCGTCCTCGACAGCCGGTGGAATTTCGTGGAGCATTTCCGACGTCTGGCTCCCAAACTCAACCGGGCTGGGGCTGCGCTCAAGCGGCTCCTGCCCAACCTTGGGGGTCCGGATGCCTCCTGCCGAAGGCTCTACGCGGGGATCGTTCGGTCCATGGCCCTCTACGGGGCGCCGGTGTGGGCGCCGTCGCTGAAAAAGCAACCGGCGGCCATACTGAACGCCTGTCAGAGGGTCATGGCGATAAGGATGGTGCGGGGATACTGCACGGTCTCCCGCGAAGCGGCGAGCCTTCTGGCTGGCCTACCACCGTGGGATCTGGAGGCAACAGTCCTTGCACACATGCACGATATGCGCGTGGAGATGCAACGCCGGGGTGAAAGTCCGCTGCCGCGACAGGTCACGGCATGGCGGACAGAGCTCCGGCGGGATCTCATGGTGAAATGGCGTCAGCGACTATCGCAACCCAGTGCTGGGCACGCCACAATCATGGCGGTAAGTCCCCTCTTTGAGGCGTGGCTGGAAAGACCTCACGGCGTCCTTACCTTCCGCATGACGCAGGTACTCACCGGACATGGTTCGTTCGGGAGTTTCCTGCACTCGATTCATGCGGAAGTGACGCCCGGGTGTCGCCACTGTGCGGAACGCCCGGAGGACACGGTGGAGCACACAGTCGAGGTGTGCCCTGCTTGGGCGGAGCATCGCCGTGCCCTCGTGGGGGCGATCGGCGGCGGAGACCTCTCGCGCCGGGCCTTGGTTGAGGCCATGGTCCGGAGCGAGGAGGAGTGGCAGGCGGTCGCCGACTTCTGCGAAGCAGTAATGCTCGCAAAGGAGGAGGCCGAACGCATCAGGCAACGGCGTTATCGCCGCCGCCGTCGCCGGGATTCTGATCCCGATTTCCGGCCAACGTAGACGCGGGCTTGCGGACGGTGAGCAGTGGGTAGCTCACTGTCCGGCCGTCCGGTAACTGTCCGGACCAAGCCCAAGTCGTCGACGGCGCGCACTGTTCCCGCGCGCCTCAAGGAGTTGTCAGCAACAGCAGGGACCCAGCCGGGTCGAAGCCTACTGGGGCCAGGGTTATCCGAAAGGGCGCTCGAGCCCCGGTATGAAGGCTAGAAGGAACGGGGTGGGTCTTTTAGTCAGTAAGAGTCTGACACTATCTCCCGCTCCGCCCAAGGGCGGGGGATGTCAATGCATGATTTTTTCCCACCATAAAAAAAAAAAAAAAAAAAAAAAGACTCTCCGCAAAATTAGTACAGGTTCTATGATACAAACGAATAATAAAATATATTTAATTAAATAAATTAAATAAAACAATATTAAAAAAGCTTGTGCTCTCTGTCTGTACTTAAAATTTAAAAAAATCAAAATATTTTTATTTCACATAAGCCTACTACATGGGCACTTGTAGAACGTCAGAAGCTAGTGCATGGTTCCAAATTGGTAGTTTCCTATGGAGAAGAACCTCCATGGTTACCTACTCTTTTAAAAGTGGTTGTTGATAAAATATTTCCATATTACAGTAATAGGGAATTTGTCAATAAATAAAACCACTGTGCATGTGCACTGATCTAGATTGGATCTCTATAGCTCATGTGTCTCGATCTTCTCTCATTTATTAAAAAACAAAATGTTGCCTTAGAGCCATATTTCACCGGGACACCCGGGTAGCGCCACTGGTTGCGCTACCGTGGTGTCCCAGTGAAATATGGCAAGACACCAAACAGACACCAGAGCAAAGATTTTATGTATCCTACGGATAATCTAGATTGCCTGCGCAGCAAACACACTCTATAGTGTTCTTTATTCTCATTGCCATTAAGTTCATATTGACAAGCAAACGGGGAAAAATGTACTGAACAAGACAACGAGAAAGGGTCGGTGTATCCCTTTCTTACCTCTGTTTTAACTAGGGTAACCATGATTTTACAAAATTAATTGTTATTATTTTTGTCACTGCAGCATTTGATATTAATTATACCTTTTTTGTCCTATGATGAGTTCCCTGACAGTTCTTGTCTGACAATTATAGTGATGTGACCTAACGAAATTTAATCGATTTTTTCACAATAACGAATCAGTTGGCAAAGAAAATGGAATCGAATTACCGATTTTAGATTTATAGATGATAAATGTGAAAGTTTGTATGTGTGTGTGGATGTTTGTTACTCTTTCACGCAAGAACTAGTCTACTAGTCCAAGATCCTAAGGCCGCCAGACGTAACGTATTTTCTGCGATTCAAAGCTGATTTTTACGTATTTTGTAGGCAATATCTTTAAAGTCAAGTCACTAATAGGTACTCCCAGACACATTCCGTCGGCCGTATTGCTTAACAGACGCTTTAAAGCTCAGCTCAGCATTAAAGCGTCTGTTAAGCAATATGGCCGACGGAACGTGTCTCGGAGTATTGGCGACTTGATTTTAAAGATATTGCCTACAAAATACGTAAAAATCAGCTTTGAGAAAATACACGAAGTTACATCATTTTTTTGGGAGCTTTAAAGCGTCTGTTAAACAATACGGCCGACGAAATGTGTCTGGGAGTATTGGCGACTTGATTTTAAAGATATTGCCTACAAAATACGTAAAAATCAGCTTTGAGAATTTACGTGAGGTAAGTAATAATTTTATGTACCTTGATTACCTGATACCTGAAAATTGGCCGTCTAAGCAAGCTAGCAGGTAGGCATGCGTTCTTAGTACATACTAACAGTACTCAATCGTCCACATTTCGTTCGTCAGAAAATACGTGATGTTTGACGGTCCTGGGATCTTACTCTATACGGATTTAAAGAAATTTTACAGTAAACCAAAAAACTTGACAAAAACTAAAAACCTGAAATAACGCGGGCGAAACCGCGGGGGACGGCTAGTGGTAAATAAAATGCAGTCAGTTTAAAATAATAATTTATTTATTATTCACTGTCAGAACTTGACTCTTGATTTGAACTCGTATCCATATCGGAATCGGAATCTTCTCCAACTAACTGCGATGATTAATTATTGGCCCTAATTCGGTCGATCAGGATATATTTATTCCAGTCCTCTGTTATAGTTTTTTGAGTTTTTTCTATTACTTTTTTCCAATTTTCTGCTGTTACATGCGATTACAAGATGGCCGATCCGATTTTGTCGATTAGTGTGTCGTTGATTAGTGTCAATCTCTATTGGCAGAAGTTCCGTTTAACGCATTACACATTTTTAAGTTCTATACTTTTTTATTTTATTTACTTAATTTATTAACAGTTAATTATAACCACAATAATTTACTTAGTAATTTACGAAAGACAATATTTTTTTATTATTTCATTTTTATTTTTTTTTGCCAGTTTATTTTTTAGTAATCTAAAGTAGTATGCGTGCCACGGAAAAAAATAAACTGTCAGGGAATTCATCATAGGGCAAAAAAGGTATAATGTATTTTTTTATATGGACAGCAAAGTACCAATAACACCAAATTGTCTGTCAGACCTGAAAACAAAAAAAATTACTCGAATTTTACTAAGACGATTATCGTATGATTTTGTATGAAATGAGTCAGAGCCTGCGTGAATTTACAAAACGCACCAACGCGCGTGAGTGCGTAAAAAACCCGTACGATGATGCAGATCTGCACTTCCGCAAGTACGCGCGTAGGTGCGTCGACACGCAACGTGCAGCGTCATGCGTGGCAGTGTGATAATCGCTTAAAACACGCGGAAAAACCTTTTTAAATTCATAGCGGTAAATTATGATTTTCTTGAAAAAATATTTTTAGGCGGTATTGGTACTTCACGGTCGATAAATATAATATTCTAGCATTTGCCCGCGGCTTCGCCCGCGAACACCCCACTCAGGAATAAAGCAGCTTTCTATCGGTGAAAAACTTTTTGCTATCGGACCAGTACTTCCAGAGATTACCTAATATGGCTTGTTCGTCAACTCGCTTAAGCAATTCGCGCGAGTCCGCGCGAGTTGGGACCTTCCGATTCACCTACTTTTTCTGTCGTCCTCTCGCTTAAACGTATAAAATACAGTCAAATAATAACAATTACTATAAATAACTAGCTATTGCCCGTGGATTTTTTCACGCAGGCTATACCGGTTATCTACTTAGATTTCGGGATATTATGTTAAAGGTGAGGAATGAGGCGAGTAGGATGTGGCCAATGGTACACGATACCCAAGTTACTTTAAAAACATTTTACGTTACTTTTGACTTTCTCATGTTACCTGCACCTGCATGGTCCTCACCGAAAATGGCAAGTTCGGTCGGTTCCTGCATCGGATTCAGACGGCAGTAAAGCTCGGGTATTACTATTGTGTGGACCACTCGGAGGACACGGTGGAGCACCCGAGGACATGGTAGAGGTGTGCCCCGCTCGGGCAGAGCACCGCTGTTGCCTCGTGGAGGCAATTTTTGGCAACAACCTTTCACGCAGGGCCCTAGTTCAGACTATGGTCCGGAGCGAGGAGGAATGGCAGGCGGTCGCCTCTTTCTGCGAAGCAGTAATGTTAGCGAAGAAGGAGGCCAAAGGACCATCGGCCGCCGAAATTCCGAGCCCGACAACGGACCACGGTAGACGCGGGCTTGCGGACGTCGAGCAATGGGTAGTCCGCTATCCGGACGTCCGGTAATTAACCGAACCGAGCTCAGTCGTCAACAGCGCGTAGTGATCGACGTGCTCCTCAAAGAGATGACATCAAACCGTAGTAGTCCAGAAGGGCCGATGCCCGCAAGCTAGGACCCCGGCGAATTCCTAAAAAGGAAACCCGTAGTCCTAGAATGCAAAGGGCAACTGAAGGTCACAGGTTAATCGTGAAATGGAACGCATCCAAGAAAGATTTTGTTCATCGTGTGGGCGCTCTTAACTTTTTTGACACATACATGACGTATCGATACTGCATATTCACTCACTTACGTGTATTTCTAAGTCTCCTATTCCGCTTACTTAAACGTGTGCTAACATTAACTAATATTTGGACGTCAACTTTGGTTGCTTATTGCTGATAATGTTGTGATTTGTTGGTAATTAATAGGTAAATATTCAATATTATATTATTGTAATGTTGATTTATAAGTGTTTTATTTTAAAGTCAAGTCGAATACAATTTCTAATACATTTTTAGTGGGTACCGATGTTATAATTTTTTTTTTTAGTTGACTGTACATAAATACGTCAGATTTTCAAGTCTGAGCGAGTTGACGACAGAAAAAGTAGGTGAAATCGGAAGGTGCCTGCTCGCTTGGACTCGCGCATATCGCTTAAGGCCCAAGCGCCCGAAAAGAGCCATAAAACAGTGATTTTCTGAAGCCGACTCCTCGCTAACGGCCAGGTTAATAGGTTTGAAAAAAGGTTGCTTGTAGGTCCGGCTGGTATTTTTTATTTATAGTTTTTTTTTATTGAGATAATAAAAACAACGAAAATTAAAAGCAAAATTATTTATATATTTTTGAAAAAAAAAATAGATACGTAGTCAATTTGACGAATATTTCCAGAATTTTGTGATAGATTCCATTCATCGTGATATGCTCTCTATGCAAATTCTGGCATCCTGTTGCAGGTTTGTGTTGTTGAGAGCTGCAATTTAATCAGCTAGTGTTTATATAACAATAATAATAAATAATTTATTAGTTTGGTGGTGATCACTTGCTAAGCGATCTCCTGCTTGGTGAGCTCCTACATGTTTTCAATAGCGTTCATGTCTGGTGTATTGATTGACTAGTTTTTTTGTCCTATGATGAGTTCCCTGACAGTTTTTGTCTGACAATTATAGTGATGTGACCTAACGAAATTTAATCGTTTTTTTACAATAACGAATCAGTTGGCAAAGGTAATGGAATCGGATTACCGATTTTAGATTTATAGATGATAAATGTGAAAGTCTGTATGTGTGTGTGGATGTTTGTTACTCTTTCACGCAAGAACTAGTCTACGGATTTTGAAGAATTTTTACAGTAAATTAAAAAATCTGACAAAAACTAAAAACCTGAAATAACGCGGGCGAAACCGCGGGGGACGGGTAGTGGTAAATAAAATGCAGTCTGTTTAAAATAATAATTTATTTATTATTCACTGTCAGAACTTGACTCTTGATTTGAACTCATATCCATATCGGAATCGGAATCTTCTTCAACTAACCGCGATGATTAACTATTAGTCCTCTGTTATAGTTTTTTGAGTTTTTTCTATTACTTTTTTCCAATTTTACATGCGATTACAAGATGGCCGCTCCGATTTTGTCGATTAGTGTGTCGTCGAGTAGTGTCAATCTCTATTGGCAGAAGTTCCGTTTAACGCATTACACATTTTTAAGTTCTATTCTTTTTTATTTTATTTACTTAATTTATTAACAGTTAATTATAACCACAATAACTTACTTAGTAATTTACGAAAGACAATATTTTTTTTATCATTTCCTTTTTTTTTGCCAGTTTATTTTTTTAGTAATCTAAAGTAGTATGCGTGCCACGGAAAAAAATGAACTGTCAGGGAACTCATCATAGGGCAAAAAAGGTATAGGGTAAAACATTTATGTTTTTTAGCCAAGTATGCAGTAACATCTCTGGTTTTGTAGCACAATGCAGATTCGGGCATAAAAATGGACTCTTCGTCAATAAGGAACCATTCTTCGAGATGCGGCAGCAGTCCAGTTTCTAGTACTCGCTTGTACTGGTCATGCCTCACGGTCCCTTTCACGATATGTAGACCCTTGCTTGAGATTAAAGACCACATCATAATACTAATTGGGAATTTAGCTGTCTCTTAACACCGGTTTTTATGGAGCTATTCTCCAGGGCGTCGTCGGAAAGGAGCATTTTTTGAACGGACAAAAGAGCTTTTGTCAACCAAAACCTGAAACCTCGATTCATCGGAGAAACATGTCTGAAAAATTATATTATTTCATCAGATAATGGCAGTAGTTTATTAACAATGTACTGTACTATTTAAAGTCTTATTTTTAACCGACTTCAGTCTGAAACAGTCATATTTTGATGTTGTTTGGCCCTGTGCAATAGTCTCTTCTTAATGACCTCGGTGAGGCGTGGTTTTGTGGCAGGCCGATGACCTATCAACTTCTCTTTTGCTTACTCTCGAAGAATTGTCTTATCGAAAACTTCTAGGCTCTCGTAGTTTGTAATCGTGGTAAGGTCTTACCTGTCTAATATACATATTAGTTTTTGATTAGTTTTCTAAAATATAATGTATTAATAACAACTTGAACTTCTTTAGAACACAATGGCTCGTAGTACGAACTAATCTATGGACACACTAGTAGAAAGGGATAGAGAGCGTTCTTGGGTCACCACACCCAAGAATCTTTTATACTATCTGGATTGATTACGTCAACCTCAAAAATGTACTGAAGAGTACGATACAAGTACGCCCTTTTTTTAATTCTTTTTTATTTTGTTTTGTAGACTATTCCATAATGTGGGATGTCGTTAGATAGGTCTTTCAAAAATATTGCGAGTGTGTGAAAACTATTTATCAATTTAGGGATCCTATTGTGAATTATAAATATAGTTTTTTACCTAATGCTAGTTTTCAATTGAACCTTATTGAGTTAACAGATGAAAACCAGTTTATTTATTTATTTCCACACTGATAAGGTGTAATTTGTTAAGCTTAAAATAAAGAAAAAACAGGTTAAATAAAGTAACACTTAAAGGTATTTCACCTAGTATGTTTCAGTACATTTGCTATTACAATCTTTGTCTTGGACGGCTTTTAATATTCTCACTTTACTTAGATTTCTATAAACACACTTGTTTTTCCAATTTACTATGGACTTGGCAGAATAGTCGAAATCGGCTCGACTTGAATAAAGAATACACAAAAAAACACTAAAATGATCAAAATAACTTTAATTTCGGAAGTCGATGTTTCTGTTGGTTTGATTCTATAGTTTTGTACCAACTTTATGGTTATATATTTTTGTTAAATTTTTTGTATATTTAATTGGCCATTATTGGTCTTGTTCATCAGTTCAACTTCATCAAATGATACTTTTTGACTGTAGTAGAATGTATGTAATGTATGTATGAATACAGAGACTTCTTGGTAAAAACACCAAAATCCCTATAGATATACACACATACATAATCAGCCTTTTTAATGTTCCCACTGCTGGAACTCAGGCCTCCTCTCTAGGAGAGGGAATGGGTCTCCATCGAATTTAGAAGGAAAAAACAATCGAATTGAGAACCTCCTCCTTTTTTGAAGTCAGTTAAAAAAAATTACATCCACCTTCTTCAATTAAAAGAATGATATATTCGTAGCCACAACCCCCAAAAATGACTTTCATATCAATTTACTCAATTAAAGTTGTTAAAAATATTGTTTTTAGTTTCATTCTATATCAGTAAATCAATACCTGTCTAATTCTAAAAATAAGTGTGGTAGAGTCTGTCTAAAAAGTCAAACGACTTAGCTAATTATTAGGGTAAAATTAAATCTGATGTAGCTAACACAGGTTTAATAATCAAGGTTGATGAAGGGATCTTGATAATTATTTACTAGTAGAAGAACCTTATAAAAAGTATCGAATAGTATTTTTTTAATGATTAAATATTATACAAAATTCCCAAGTCGTTTTTTATTTTTATACTCATAACTAGGTACTTAATTTTATTTCGAAAAAGTATCAATGCATACAATCGCAGTATACGTTTTTTAAAGAAAGCGAAACGGCCCGTGCTTCTCAGAACGCGGACGCGTTCAGCGCGGACTGAGGCTTGGAAGTGGTGGGTTCAATGAAAAATGTATGAAGATTTTTTTAGAGTGGTTTTATTTTGGTCATAAATCATAAAGTTATTTATGTAAGTTCAAAATAATTAATTAAAGGTGTAGAAGACTATATAAGCTGTGGTATTTTATGATTTTTAAGCTAAAAATGTGCACTGGATTTAGCTTACGCGACCTATTCAGACCCTTGTATTTTGTAATTTTCTTGATTAGTGCGTTGGTAAAATCGTATTTAACTATATGAAAGTTTTATACAAAACCATAATATTTTTTTATGCCATCCTAGAGATGAATATGTATATTATCTTTTATTTGATACCGTGACATCCTCATAGTTATGATTCTTGGTGCATTATAATGGTACCCGAAAAAACGCGATATTTGTCTAAAACGGTCAAAGCGTCCTTAATAACATCTTGAACTTCTTTAGAACAGAATGTCTCGTAGTACGAACTAGTCTATACACACTGGTAGAAAGGGATAAAGATTCTTGTATGGTACTTCTTTATTACATCTTTAAGGTTGTCGTAATCAATCCAGATTGTATTGTACAAGATTCTTGGTTCACTGTCACTAACGTTTGACAGTTGGTTAATTATTGTTTTCAAAGGTTAGATTTCCATCTTATTATACACGTTCTTTGGTGGGGGGCGTGACTGGCGGCCGGACTGGTGTCCGCACTGGTTGCGCCGCCAAATGGGTTGCGCTACCAAACAGACACCAGGTGAGTAACGCTCTATAGAGCTCTATACATTTTACTGGTGGCGCAACCAGTTGCGCTACCAGTGGCGTCCCGGTGAAATATGGCCCTTACACTAAACGCGGTAACGAAACCATAGCGACTTCTAATTCGACGCCAACGCCATCTATCGAGCGAGGGTGAACTAACGCCGTGAACATACCGCCCACCAAGGACGTTACTGACGGAACGTCCTTCTAATAAACTTAATGAATAGATATAAAAAACACTTTAGAGAGCATAATGTTTCTTCGTAGTCAATCTATCCTTTTTTGCCCTATGATGAGTTCCCTGACAGTTCATTTTTTTCCGTGGCACGCATACTACTTTAGATTACTAAAAAATAAACTGGCAAAAAAAATAAAAATGAAATGATAAAAAAAATATTTTCTTTCGTAAATTAATAAGTAAATTATTGTGGTTATAATTAACTGTTAATAAATTAAGTAAATAAAATAAAAAAAGTATAGAACTTAAAAATGTGTAATGCGTTAAACGGAACTTCTGCCAATAGAGATTGACACTACTCGACGACACACTAATCGACAAAATCGGAGCGGCCATCTTGTAATCGCATGTAACGGCAGAAAATTGGAAAAAAGTAATAGAAAAAACTCAAAAAACTATAACAGAGGACTGGAATAAATATATCCGGATCGACCGAATTAGGGCCAATAATTAATCATCGCGGTTAGTTGGAAAAGATTCCGATTCCGATATGGATACGAGTTCAAATCAAGAGTCAAGTTCTGACAGTGAATAATAAATAAATTATTATTTTAAACAGACTGCATTTTATTTACCACTAGCCGTCCCCCGCGGTTCCGCCCGCATTATTTCAAGTTTTTAGTTTTTGTCAAGTTTTTTGGTTTACTGTAAAATTTCTTTAAAATCCGTATAGAGTAAGATCCCAGGACCGCCAGACATCACGTATTTTCTGACGAACGAAATGTGGACGATTGAGTACTGTTAGTATGTACTAAGAACGCATGCCTACCTGCTAGCTTGCTTAGACGGCCAATTTTCAGGTATCAGGCAATCAAGGTACATAAAATTATTACTTACCTCACGTAAATTCTCAAAGCTGATTTTTACGTATTTTGTAGGCAATATCTTTAAAATCAAGTCGCCAATACTGAATGTGTCTGGGAGTATTGGTGACTTGATTTTAAAGATATTGCCTACAACAGACGTAAAAATCAGCCTTAAGAAAATACGTGAAGTTACATCATTTTTTTGGGAGCTTTAAAGCGTCTGTTAAACTATATGGCTGACGGAATGTGTCTGGGAGTATTGGCAACTTTATTTTAAAGATATTGCCTACAAAATACGTAAAATCAGCTTTGAGAATTTACGTGAGGTAAGTAATAATTTTATGTACCTTGATTACCTGATACCTGAAAATTGGCCGTCTAAGCAAGCTAGCAGGTAGGATCTTGGACTAGTAGACTAGTTCTTGCGTGAAAAAGTAACAAACATCCACACACACATACAAACTTTCACATTTATCATCTATAAATCTAAAATCGGTAATCCGATTCCATTTTCTTTGCCAACTGATTCGTTATTGTGAAAAATCGATTAAATTTCGTTAGGTCACATCACTATAATTGTCAGACAAGAACTGTCAGGGAACTCATCATAGGACAAAAAGGTACCTATAGTACTGTAGGATATATAAAAAATCTTTGAGGTAGATAGTCTGTGACGTGTCGGTGGGACGTGCGGCCTGCGCTCGGCGGTGTGTAGTAGTGAGCCAGTGTAAAACCTAACCACCACCATTATATATAATATATAATAGAATAGTATTACCATCAAGCAAAGGATCATTACAAGTGGCGACGAGGATAAAGGTCAGTGAAATAAAAAAGGGCGCAATTTTCAAAACAAAAAATTAAAAAATAAATGGCGGGAAGTAATGAATAGTTGTATATTAGCCACGAAGACGAGCTGTTCTCGCAACGGACAGTAAATGCATTTGTTTTATGATCTGTATTTCGGACGTTTTGCCCAATATCGATTCGTTTAACATTGTTATAAATGTAAATGTGTTACGATATAAAGCAAAATTAAAGCAAGAAACCTTTTTTTTTTT
Source organism: Mythimna ferrago (assembly GCA_910589285.2). NCBI lineage: Eukaryota > Metazoa > Arthropoda > Insecta > Lepidoptera > Noctuidae > Mythimna > Mythimna ferrago. Next base: position 28,733,092 of record OU342682.1, on the reverse strand, counting down.
GATTTTTATTATCTGGTCACTTGGACCTTTAAGTCAATAAGAAAACAAAACGTCATAAAAAAAAAACATTATTGCTTATTATCTAATGTGGCATAGATAATGAACACAACACCGTTATACCCTCCTTATTCATGATATTTTAAATATAAAATACACTGCGTGTGATGAAATGTGAAATGAGCTTCGGATTTTCATTAAATTGGAAATAAGCTTCGGATTTCCATTCAATTGGAAATGAACTTCGGATTTTCATTAAATTGGAAATAAGCTTTTTTTTTTATAATGGATAGGCTCGCGTTTGACCGCAATCTCACCTGATGGTAAGCGATGATGCGGCCGACGATGGAGCACGCTTGCCTAGAAGCAATCTATTCACTCTTGACTTAAAGACCCCTAGGTTATAGCTATCAGGAAACACAGTCTCCGGCAGGGAATTCCATTCCTTAGCTGTACGCATAATGAATGTACTCCCAAAACGCTTTGTACGTATAGGTGGGATGTCCACCATGTACCGGTGGCGCAACGCCGTACGTCTTGTGGTCCGATGATGGAACGAACTTGGCGGAATTAAATTGTGTAAAGTCTGTGCGGAAAGTAAACCATCGTGGGATTTGAGGGCGCTGCTGTAGATAAATATCGTTTTTGTTATGTAAGCAACATTGTGACGTCATTATAGTGCGACTGTTAAATCTTGATATTTTGAAACTATGTTAGACTAGCTTCTTCCAGCGGCTTCACCCTATAATAAAAATTATCCTATTGGCTGAATTTGCTCACCTAGTGAAACTGCAAAGTTATAGCTTATGTGCTATATTATTGCAATGTTTATGATTAGGTTCATCTGTCTAGTAGTTTTTCCGCGACACATCCATACATACGAGTACCTCCATCCATCTTCACAAACTTTCGCATTTATAATATTAGTAGCCTATTGAACTTAGCAAAAATATAGGTTATAAGCTATACATTAACGTTTATCATTAAATTCATCCGTTTATAAGTTTTTGCGTAATGCCGTTAATTGTGGCGACACCTGGGGGAGGCCTATGTCGAACAGTGGACGTCTTTCGATTGTAATGATGATGAACATTTAAATGCAAACACGAATCGGTATAGGAAAATAGCGTGAAGAAACTGCTGTACTGCCTATCTAGGTAGGTTCCACCAACGACCACTTACCCAGTTCCAACGAAAATGGTTGTATCACTTTGACTGGGATCGGTCTATTGTCACTGACTGGAATATTGTAGCTAGCAGCAAGTTTATGTTTACCCTATTTAAACATAAAGGTAAAATTGGGACACACTACCACTTTCTCGTTGTCTTCCTCAGTACATTTTTCCCTTTTGCTAATCAATGAAAAATATGAACATTAAGTTCTATGACTATGAAAATAAAGTACATTTCAGAATTTGTAATGTTGCTTTGTAAAAAATCTATTTAGCCTATAAGGGACCATTTCGCATATAAGCTCCTTGGGATCACTTGGTTGTCCGTCTGTTTATCTGTTAAGACCCTTTAACTCGAGAACGCTTGGAGGTATCGAGTTAAAATTAAAACCATACGCTCAAGTCTGCGGTCTTTTGAAGTTGTGAAAAACTTCTGAGTTAACGAAAATAAAAAGATACGGCCGTTTATGTCGCAAAAAAACATATTTCGATACTTAAGGGAATCAAAGTTCATAGGGTGAATCGCGTTGACCTAGAATCCTGAAATTTGGCATAAATCAAGGTCTCGTAGAACAAGTACAGGGAAAAATCTGAAAATTATAAATTAATAGATCCGCCAATTGTTTGCAATTTGGAAAAATCTTCGTAACTCAATTCGGGAATTGATTTCATAGGTAAATTTGTACAGAATCTTCAGTGCGCGAGTCCGACTCGCACTTGCCCTTTTTTATTTTAGTAACTGTATCCTTACTCAAGCCTGAAAAGAAATATTCTAAGTTAGTCGAAATGCATTATAAATTTAAAGTATCAATACTGTTTATACTAGCCATCGAAAATATTGACCAAAACAAAATAAACAAATATCGTCATGTTTAAATGAATTTCCGTTTAATTTATATATATTTGGAGATAACAGGGACAGGAGTTCACCTAGGAAGTCTAAAAACATTAAAATAAAAGTGTTACGTACCAAAAACACAGCATACCAATGTTTCCCAAGTTTGTGACTTTGTTTTGATCAATAATGGTGTGATTTGCCATTTGTTATCTTTGGCAAAACTGAAATATATTAAAAATTATTTCCCTTGCAGCTCAGTGAAATTTTTTATCACATTTCTGAAGATTTCAATTAAAAATCACAATAAAATAACATAGTAAACAAACTTTCTGTCAACATACTATGACGTTTGGCATTTGACGGATGGCTGGGTTGGGTTGCTACTTAAAATCTTTAATGTTGTTTTCACTTTACGCCACGACGGTTCTTTTATCGCACAGACTATAACTCTAGAGCACACTCCCCGAAGTGTAAACGATAGAAAACAGACAGGCTATTATAGCAACTCGGCGTCGATGGTCAAGACTTTGGAGTTTTGACTTCACAAGAGCATCATTGCCTATGATCTTCTTGGCACGCTTTTCAATAGACTCTAGTGCATCTAGCTGGTATTTGGCTGACCCATCCCAAAGATGAGAGCAGTACTCCATACACGATCGCTTCGCTATCGATAGCTTCGGATTTCCATTCAATTGGAAATGAACTTCGGTTTTCCATTCAATTGGAAATAACTTCGGTTTTCCATTCAATTGGAAATGAACTTCCGTTTTCCATTCAATTGGAAATAACTTCAGTTTTCCATTCAATTGGAAATGAACTTCGGATTTCCATTTAATTGGAGATGAACTTCCGATTTCCATTAAATTGGAAGTACTCACATTATGAATTGTCCAAAAAAAAAAAAATAAGAGGTTATGAACTTTCATTAAATTGGAAGTATTTTGACATCCATTCAATTGGGTGTATTTTCAGGTCACCCAATAAGATCAAACATGGCGAATCAATTACCAACACCAGGGAAATTGGATCTCGAAGGAAATAGAGCATCAGTCGGTTTAAGAGGAGAGCTATATTGCTAGTACTAGGGGGAGAGGCACTTCAAGAAATATTTTACAATTTGCCTGGAGCAAGCATAGGCCCTGAAGATAATGTTGATGTTTTTGAGGTAGCTATTAACAAACTAGATGAATATTTCCTCCCCAAACAAAATAAGACCTACGAGAGACACCTTTTCCGACTTGTTAAGCAAGATGCAGGGGAAAGCTTTGAAAAATTTCTAATCAAACTAAGGGACCAGGCAGCCAAGTGTAAGATTGAAAAACCTGATGACCACATAATTGACCAAATATTAGAAAAAAGCTTATCATCAGAGTTAAGAAAAAAAATATTGACTATGGGTGATGAAATTACACTAGACAAAGTCATTACAGTGGCTAATACATTAGAAATTGTGAAATATCAACTGGATAGTTACGAACAAAGAGAAAAGAAGACAAACGAAGTAAATGCAATAAAAATTAGGAATAGAGAGAATTCAAGGTGGGCTAAACAAGAAAGAGAAGAGGGCTTCAAGTTGTACTAGATGTGGCAATTTTACACATGTTTCACAAGGTTCTGCTTGTCCAGCAAAGAACAAGAAATGTCACGCTTGTGGAAAAATAGGCCACTATGAAAGATATTGTAGAACGAACCACAGAAACGTAAACTCGAAAATCAAGAACAAGACAAAAACTATAACAAGCGACAAAAGACGAAAACTACAGTAAATGCATTAGAAAACGAAGAAGTATACATAATCAATTTGAACAATGATGCGACAGTCAAATGTGAAATAGGAGGAGTAGATTTAGATATGTTAATTGATTCAGGATGCAAATTAAATTTAATATCAGAAAAAGCCTGGGAATATCTTAAGAATAATAAAATAAATTGTTACAAGCAAGTGAAAGAACCAAATAAGATTTCATTAGCATATGGAATTAAAACACCTTTACAGATCAAACGATCCTTTGAAGCAATAATAAAAGCGAACGAGAAAACGGAACGGGCCATTATTTACGTTATTAAAGATGGATCACGAAACCTACTTGGTAAAGACACTGCATTGCAATTAGGCGTTTTGAAATTGGGTCTGGACATAAATCAAGTTGAACTAAAAACAAATACACCTTTTCCGAAATTCACAGACATTTTAATCGAGATTCCTATTGATTCATCAGTAAAACCAGTTATGCAACCCTACCGGAGGATACCAATACCGTTAGAAGAAAAAATAAATAAGAAAATTAAAGAATTACTAGATTTAGATATCATAGAAGAGGTACATGAACATTCACCATGGGTTTCTCCTTTAGTCCCAATCATTAAGGACAGTGGTGATGTATGCTTATGTGTTGATATACGACGCGCTAACGCTGCTATTTTGAGAGAGAATCACCCATTACCCTGTATGGAGAATTTACTACCTAAAATAAAGAAAGCAAAATTCTTTTCTAAACTAGACATAAAAAACGCATTCCACCAAGTTGAATTCTAGATATTTGACTACTTTTATAACATCTAATGGGCTTTACAGATATAAAAGACTCATGTTTGGAGTCACATGTGCTCCAGAACTCTTTAAAAAAATAATGGAAAAAATGCTAAGAAATTGTGAAGGAGTTATAAATTTTATCGATGACATTCTTATCTGGGGTAGTGATGAGGAACAACACGATGTACGACTTTCCAAAGTGATGGAAGTGTTGAAACAAAACAGAGTTTTGTTAAATCAAGCATTATAAAGCTTGCATTTATAAAGTTCGGACAATACAATTTTTAAGACATGAACTAAAACCAGAAGGAGTAAAACCACTGCCTAAATATATGAAGAGCATATCTGAGTTTAGAGTGCCAAAAACAACAGAAGAGTTACAAAGTTTTCTTGGTTTAGTAAATTACATAAACAAATGGATTCCAAATTTGGCCACGACAACAGAACCGCTAAAGCAGATACTAAGACAAAAATTAGGGAAAAAGGCAAATATAGAAGAATACTGGAAAGTTGAACAAAATGAAGCATTTGAGAAGTTAAAGGAAACGTTATCAAGAATAAAAACTTTAGGATATTACGATACAAAAGATAAGACACAAGTTATAGCCGATGCTAGTCCTGTAGGATTAGGAGCAGTCTTAGTACAGATAGATAGTAAAGGACCAAGAATTATTGCGTACGGAAATCGAACACTCAGCCAATGTGAAAGAAAGTACAGCCAAACAGAAAAGGAGGCCCTTGCTCTGGTATGAGCAATCGAACATTTTAATACATTTCTTTTTGGTAAAAAATTGATTTAATAACCGACCATAAGCCTTTAGAATTTCTTTTCAGTCAAAAATCTAAACCTTGTGCTCGTGTTGAAAGGTGAGTTTTGCGGTTACAAGCTTATTGTTATAGCGTAAAATATAAACCGGGTAAGAGTAATATTGCGGACCCATTATCAAGGCTGTGTAAATGCTCGGATCAGCCAAAGTCAGAGGATTATATTCATCAGATAGTTGAACTTGCGAGACCTTATGCAATTCCAATGCAACACATTATTAAGGAATCAGAAACCGATCAGGAAGTCAGTAATGTTAAGAAAGGAATTTATAGTCACCAATGGGATGAATCTGTCAAGCCATATAAAATATTTTCAGATGAATTATGCTTTTATGAGAATATTCTGTTGAGAGGAAATAAAATAGTTATCCCAGAAAATCTCAGAAAGGAAGTTTTACTAGCTGCTCATGAAGGCCATCCGGGAATAGTGGGCATGAAAAGTCGCCTTCGCTGTAAGGTTTGGTGGCCTAGAATCGATAAAGACGTCGAGTTGATGGTAAGGAGCTGTAAAGGATGCACTCTAGTCAGCTTACCCAATCCTCCAGCACCAATGAAACGTTTAGAGCTTCCATCTGAACCTTGGATCGACATAGCGATGGACCTATTAGGCCCATTACCGAACAATGATTACATTTTAGTAATCATTGATTACTATAGCAAATCAAAATTATCAAAACAACAACAAGCATACAAATAATTAAAATTTTGAAAGAACTTTTTAGTCGACTTGGTTATCCACAATCAATTACTGCTGATAATGGCCGGCAATTCGTTAGTGAGGAGTTTAAACAATTTTGTCAAAACTGTAATATTAGGCTTTTTAACACAATACCGTATTGGCCGCAAATGAATGGAGAAGTAAAGCGGCAAAATAGAGATATAATAAAAAGGCTTAAAATTAGTTCTATTGAAAAACGAGATATGAAAGAAACACTTTATGAATATCTTATGATGTATAACTCCACTCCTCATTCAGTTACTGGAAAGACACCGTCAGAACTTTTTTTTAAAAGAATGAACAGGGATAAAATCCCCATGTTCAAAAATATGAATAAACAGAACAATGATGGGGAAGTTAGAGATCGAGATAAGTTGCAGAAAGAAAAGGGGAAAGAATATGGAGACCGAAAAAGAAGAGCAGAATTACCAGAACTGACAAAAGGAGAGAAGGTGTATGTAAAAACAATGGAAAAGACCAATAAGCTCTCAACTACATTTACTTCCACACCACACGTAGTGGAACAATCAGTAGGAGGAGATGTTACGATAAGGAACGAAGACACTGGACAAAGACTACGAAGGAATGTTATTCATTTAAAGCGAGTGGAAGGACAATGGAAAACAATGGAAGATAAGACCAGTAAGAATGAAGATGAGAAAATCGAAGAAGATGAAACGACTTTAATAAAAGTTTATTTTTATTATTAAAGTTCATTGTTTAAATAAAAATAATAAATACTATGATTGTTTAAACAAATAATGTTAATTACATTTATGCACTAAATAAAATTTGTTAAAAGGGAAGAGATGTAGTGAGATACGTTGTCTCACGTACACAACCAGAGGGGGCGGCGTCGACGAGTCAGTCGGGCTATCTGATACAAGTAGAACGTAGTGATTACATACTCTTTGGATATGAGTGTCTCTTACTACTCTGTGTACGCACTGACGTATCTGTAGGTAGATAGTCTGTGACGTGACGGTGGGACGTGCGGCCTGCGCTCGGCGGTGTGTAGTAGTGAGCCAGTGTAAAACCTGGTAAAACCTAACCACCACCATTAGATATAATAGAATAGTATTACCATCAAGCAAAGGATCATTACAGGTAGTATACATAGATATCCAGTAGTATATAGTCTTATGGATCAGAAGCGTATTTGACTTTTTAAAAAGAAAACTCGGAACAACCTACAACTAATTTATTAATTTAAAATGAAATGACAAACAATCAAAAACGTTACAGCGAAATAAATCAAAATTATGATCCCTAAACACGACCGCCGCATCCGAGCTCTTCTAGCGTGTTCCCGCCATTATTTGACAGCGTCATCGCTGTCGCGTGATGTCATTGCTTCTCAATTGTCAAATCCTCTAAGACGGCCTTTCCTGACAGCTAAACGTCCTCGTCAGCCTGACTTCCTGGTACATGCTCCTCATCGGTCTGGTTGCCATTGGATGGGTGGTCCAATGTATCTCCATGCGTCTGGTCATCATCATTTGAGTCATCATGTGGATCACCATCTAAAACATGTCGAAACAAACAAACAGTAAAACATTCTGAAAACTTAACTTTCAGCTACCCATTGGAATGAAGCTGCAAGCGATACATCATGCAGTCACATTATAATAGGTAGGAAACGATCCATTAGCTGCATCACCAATGAAAGAGTTCCGGACCTCAATCATTACCGAAACAGTCAACAAAGTCGCCTGGACACCACCAGCGGGGTTCCAAAAACCACTGCCGCTTTCGGAGCAGGAGGATGACCATATATGGAGGCCATAGGGATAGGACTGCCACTGGTCGGGACAGGGGATAGAATAGCCAAATGTCGAGGCTATAAGGGTAGGATAGCCATATGTCGAGGCCACAGGGATAGGACTGCCACTGGTCGAGACAGGACCACACTGCCACTGGTCGGGGCAGGACAACACTACCACTGGTCGGGGTAGGACATAGCCAAATGTCGAGGCTATAAAACACTGCCACTGGTCGGGGCAGGACAATACTACCACTGGTCGGGGTAGAACAGAGCCAAATGTCGAGGCTATAAAACACTGCCACTGGTCGGGGCAGGACAACACTACCACTGGTCGGGGTAGAACATAGCCAAATGTCGAGGCTATAAAACACTGCCACTGGTCGGGGCAGAACAACACTACCACTGGCCGGGGTAGAACATAGCCAAATGTCGAGGCTGTAAAACACTGCCACTGGTCGGGGCAGAACAACACTACCACTGGTCGGGGTAGGACATAGCCAAATGTCGAGGCTATGAAACACTGCCACTAGTCGGGGCAGGGAATAGCCAAATGTCGAGGCTACGATTATAAAGCTGCCACTGGTCGGGGCTGCTCAACATACTCACCATTACTGAAGAATGCTTCACACGCATCTGGGGTCCACTCGCCACGCCACGGAACCATATTTTCTGCGGCGGTCTGCGTCTTCTTTCCATACGAGCCAGCAAGCAGCTCGAGCTCGTATCGGTCATGTGGTAGAACTCGAACTACCACGTACGGACCACGCATTTCGGAGTCCAACTTCCCGGTGATCTGTGAGCCTTTACTCACAAACACAAAATTGCCGACATCAAATGTACGCGGCTGACGACGACGCTCGTTGACGTACGCGTCTTGCCGCTGCTGATTTTCAGCAAGCAGCTCGGAAGTCCTCTGTCTTCTCAGCGTAAGGAGAGCTTCTCGGTTAGGCCGCGAGTCGTCCAGAGCAACATCTCGCACAAGGGACCTCAGGACTGGGGTTGTCCCTTCAACGCCAGTCAGCAGCTGCAGGGGCGAGGTGCGGGTCGTTGCTTGCCTCGTTATATTCAAGGTGAGCTGTATCTTCCACAACGAGTCAGACCACTGTGCACCTTTGTTGTTCGCCTCTATCCGCAACATGTTCAGGACGGTTCTACAATAACGCTCGACTTGCCCGTTTTCACGGTGCATTCCCGGCGTGATAAGATGTATGTTACAGCCTAGCTCCGTAACCCAGCTTTGAAAAGACGCGCTTTCAAACATTCTGCCACGGTCACACACGATTGTTGACGGAGTACCAAATAGTGAGACAGTATTAGAAAATACACGTTTTAATTCGGCAGTGTCTTGCCTATAAAGGGCGTACAACAAGCAGTATTTAGAGAAAGCGTCTATCACAAGGAGCACATATCGGAAACCGTTTGACTCTACTAAGGGACCAAGGACATCAATATGAACTATTAAAAAGGGTACCTCAGGCTTCGTCCAAGACTCTATAGGTTGCCTAGGAGCGCGAGGAACTTTCTTATGTGACAGACAAACAATACAGTGGCCAATATATTTTTTAATAAAAGCCCTTAACCCAGGAAACCAAAAATGGCGCAGTATAAGCTCAGTAGTTTTGTCTATTCCTATATGATCGTGATCGTCATGAAAAACGCGTAACAAACTAAGCCTATGCCCTTTAGGAATAAAACAGAGGAGACGAGAGTCTTCACCAGTTGGTGAATATTTGTAATACAACAATTCGTTCTTAATGAAAAATCGTGTACTATCCAATTGACCGTCTCTCAGCTTTTGTATTAAGCTTTGAGTTTCCAAATCAGCTGTTTGAGCAATCTTCGCCCAGTTTCGTGGATTATTAATCTGGAGAACAGTAGCAGGTTGTCGGCTTAAAAAGTCTGCATGTTGCATAAAGCTACCTTTTCGATATTCAAGCGTGAACTGAAAATCTTGCATGTACACCCACCAGCGGGCCACACGCGGTAACAAGTCCTTTTTACGCTCAGTCAACTTTAGCGAGTTACAATCGGTTACTATTTTAAACTTTATACCGATTAAGTAGTGCCGAAAATGTTGTAAAGCACGAACGATTGCTAAGGTCTCGAGTTCATAACTGTGATAACGGGACTCGGCGCCATGCGTGGATTTACTGAAATAGGCGACAACTCGCTTTCTTCTACCCTCATGTTCCTGCATTAAGATTGCACCATAACCGATTGCACTGGCGTCTGTATGGAGCTCAGTGGGCAAGTCAGGATTGAAAATGGCTAAAACGGGTTCCTCGGTAAGACTTTTAATTATATGGTCGCGGGCTAAATCTTGCTCCTCACCCCAAACAAAAGGTTGGCCTTTTCCGAGCAATTTGGCAATACATGCAGTTTTTGAAGCGTATCCTGCAATGTACCTCCGAAAATAGCCTGCCAATCCCAAGAACTGGCGAACCTCTCGTGCATTACATGGTTTCGGAGACCTAATTAAAGCTTCAGTCTTACTTGGGCTCGGCCGTACCTGACCATGCCCAATAAGTCTACCCAAATATTCTAGCTCAGTGTCTAGAAACGTACATTTTTTTAGATTTACTGAAAATCCCGCGTCAGATAGTGTTTTTAACACTTCCCGTAAGGTGTTCAGACCATCGCTGACAGAATTAGTCATAATCAGCACGTCATCGATGTATATCAACACCTTACCAGAATCTATCAGTTGCTTCAGGGTTTTGGAGATGACTCTCTGATAGACAATAGGGGCATTAGCGAGCCCGTAAGGCATTTTCGTTGCTTAAGGTTGGTGGTGTTGATGCTGTTTTACTAATGGAGTCATCATCCTTCAATGGCAACTGATGGAAACCTGTTGCCATATCGAGGCTAGTAAAGAATTTAAAACTGCCTAACTTGTCAATATGATCGTCGATCAATGGCAATGGGAATCGCTCTTTAATAGTTACGGCATTTAAAGCCCTATAATCGACACACATCCTATCAGAGCCGTCCTTTTTCTTTACAAGGATGATGGGACTAGCGTAACTAGATTGTGACTCGCGAATAATTTCCTTACTAATCAAGTCGTTTATTATCTCGCGAACGCGACGCTTTTCGTCTGCAGAGAGTTTATAAGGTCGATAGTTAATTGGGACGTCACTACTAAGTTTTATCTCCATACAACCCGTGTTTACTGTGGAGGTCGCTGTTCCGGTGGTAAACATACCAGAAAACTCCCGTAATAGAGTCAACAAACACTCTTTTTCATCACCTACTAAAGGCGTTTTTATTTCGGCGAACTCGACAGTCGACACTTTATTTATACTGGAAACTCTAATTAACCGTTGAGAATCATTTGTTCGAATTTATGTAACTCCGCTACGATTCAGAACATCAGTGCCTATCAGAATCGGAGCCTGAATACAATCCGAGGGTATGACAAACAGATCTACTTCCAAAGATAATTCAGGAAATTCAATAATAGTGGTTACATATGAAGTAGATTCTATGTCTTGACTACCAATACCTCGCATACGGCGGTAGGTAGGAATTATATTTAAACTGAAATGCTTCAACACGGAATCAGAGATAAGCGAAATATCTGAACCAGAATCAATTAAAACATCAACTGGCACACACTGTACAACAGCGGACATTACGTTGTTCTGTCTGGAGGACAGTTTGAGCAAAAATTTACATTACTTGAAGTATTTTTATTATTTGATTTTGCCTCAGCTCGTGCTTTGACAAAACAAGTTTCAACTGGATGCCCACTCTTTTTACAATATGTGCAAGTCTTAATGAGTGTAGAATTTGATTTCATTAATTGCGAATTAGAGCTTGTTGATTCGGTGTTTGGCAAAGATATGTCTGAATTTGTGTCCATTGGCGAGGGCTTTTTAGGGCAAGTGGCCTGTTTGTGACCTATGTTACCGCATGAAAAACAAGCTAGTCGGTCGTACCCTGTAAAGGCCTTGCGTTTACGCGAATCAGAGGAATTTGCGGTTGACGTACGAACAGGATTGTTATTAACAGGAGGCGCGCTTTTAGGCTTTAAGTACACTGATAAAAATTCAACTAATTCCTTTGATTGTAGCTTAGCATTGGTGGTCGCGGCCTTCACTTGGGGATCAGAAATACCACGGATCACAATAGCAGTTTTTAATTCCTCCGAAAGCCCTTTGACTATATTCAAACGCAACAGGGATTTCCGCGCATATTCGGCATACGTCAAAAATTTATTTGAATTCGTGCTCATGACGTCGTATAACACTGTTGCCATATCTACTTCACGCGGACATAATGATCGAAATTCAGATTTAAAATTCGACCACGATCGATCATTAGTCACCCAATCGTTAAGCCACGTCTCAGCATCGCCACGTAAACATCCACCTATGCGTCCTAGGCATTCCCGATCGTCCCAGTGACATATTTCGCGGCCACGATCTACTTCCGCACACCACATATCAAAGTCATGCACATTAGGATCAAAATTTGAAATGTAATAATGCTTAGATCTTACTTGAATCAACGACGAAAGCGCACCCACAATCCTGTCTGTAGCGTCAACCTCCTGCAGAACCTCAGGGGTCGCGGTCCTAGTAGTATCCCGAACAGGTGTGGCAGCTGCCTCAGCAACTACCGCAGTCCTCAACGGTGGCGTGTAGCACGGATGCGACGTCGTGGGAGTAGAGTTTGTGGGCAACCGTTCCTCTAATGCATTTAATCGGTCCAGTATTTCATTCAAAGGATCGCGACGGGGGCTGTTCCGGCGCTCATAAGAACTATCACGGCGCCTACGCGGACTTTCAAACTTCTCTGATCTCTCATTACAACGTCTAGAAGATCTACTACGCGACACACTATAACGGTCTCGACGCCGGCTATGAACATCGCGAAGGCTACGCGAATCGACACGGTGATTACGAGAATTACGCCTAGGTACACGCGGTGTGCCCTCACGTCTCGACATGGCTATAGCTGCTAGCTACGTAAATTACTTCACTACTAAAGAGAACACAAACTAAACTTGAAAACAAAAAAAAAATAATCAACACATTGCGTTTTATTTTGAAAATTACACTAAAAACTTTTAGATGGCGAACAAACTAGATCGCGTGAATTTAAACGAATCCCACTTCTGATCTTATGGATCAGAAGCGTATTTGACTTTTTAAAAAGAAAACTCGGAACAACCTACAACTAATTTATTAATTTAAAATGAAATGACAAACAATCAAAAACGTTACAGCGAAATAAATCAAAATTATGATCCCTAAACACGACCGCCGCATCCGAGCTCTTCTAGTGTGTTCCCGCCATTATTTGACAGCGTCATCGCTGTCGCGTGATGTCATTGCTTCTCAATTGTCAAATCCTCTAAGAATAGTATATTTAATGTCTTTGCCTAAATCCCAAGCCGTTCGGTGGCCGGCCTCTCCCCGGCCGACGTACAGTGTTGGCGACATCGGCGGGGAGAAATACTCGTCGCTCGAGCTCGACGCGACTGCAGCCACCTGGTGACACTGGTGATCCGGGGTCCGGCGGCGGCGAAGCGGAGCTGAGCGACGTGTCCGGGGGTGGTAGGCGTGCACGTTGAGCAGCTGCTCTCGTCAACATAGTGTTTTCACTTATAATACCACAAGAGCTTCAAAATTATCGAATATTTCCCGATAGGTTCGTTGCAAACAAATGAAGGAGTCAAGTTTTTCAGGTTAAAAAATCACGAGCGGCGCGAGTGATTTTTCCTGAAAAACTTGACGATTTTATTTGTTTGCAGGGAACCTTGAGGGAAATATTCGCCAGATAATTTTGAAGCTCGTGTGGTATTCGGGGGATTATTTTTCCGTCCCAAATGTCGCAAAATCTCCAATTTTCACAATTGAATTCAACCTGTCAGTGATCATGTTTTGTTTTTTATATATGTCAAGGACCAGAGAAAATTTTCAGAAAAAATTATCAGTATAATACCATGTAGGTTGTACCACGTGACGTCGAATGGTGCAATTCTATTGGTCGATATTTGGGTCGGAAAAATAATCATTCCGAATTCCATTTCATAATATTTTCTTGATGATGACATGTGTCATCTGTCCGGTAGGTAAGCATTTTTTCTTCTTGATGGTTTTCAGTTTTGATTTATTGATTTCGGTAAATTTTTATTATGTAATCTATTTCTTGTTACTATTGCAGTAAAATTGTGCAAAAATTGGTCCAGAAATGAATATAAAAAAAATTAAAAATTCGTGAATGAAACAAAAACAGCTTTGTTGACATCTGGTGTTGCCAGCTTATTATTATTATTATTCTATATTCAATTTATTTTTTTCACTTATAAAATTACATTTTTAAATATTTTTTAACAAAATTATAGAAAAGAAAAAAAAAACATTTAGAAATATAAAAATATAGTTATCCACCGGTGTCGGGAGCAGGGTCCAAGCTACCGGTGGTTATATATAGGGCTCCAGAGACAGGAACCTCCTCACAATGCGAGCCGTATCGAGAAGTACTGCTTTCTGTATCAGGCCCTTGATCCACCCGTGCAACGATAGCTTCGACAGACGGTCGTCGAAGCTTTTGGCTATAAGGCCATTAGCGGTCACAACAATCGGCACAATGATAGCCGAGTCCACATTCCACATGTCGACAACCTCGTGTGCTAAGTCAAGATATTTTATTTGTTTTTCTTTCTCAGCTTTCACGAGATTCTCGTCATGCGGGATGGTGACATCGACTATCATAGCACGGCGAGCTAATCGGTCTATCACCACTATGTCCGGCTTATTGGCTACAATAGTCCGGTCAGTAATGATAGACCGATCCCAGTACAACGTGACATGGTCATTTTCAAGAACTGGGTCGGGCACATACCTGTAGTACGGTACCTCAGAGTCCATTAGGTTGTACTTCAAAGCAAGTTGCTGGTGAGGAATTCTGGCTACTTGGTTATGCCTGTGCAAGTACTCGCCGTTAGCCAGACGAGAACAACCAGAGATAATATGTCTGATAGACTCACCCGGACGATGGCATGCCCGACACACGTCAATCGTCCCGTCCTTCATAATATGTCTCCGATAGTTGTTCGTCAAGATAACTTCGTCCATAATTGCACAGACAAAAGCTTCAGTTTCTCCGAAGAGGTTGCTGAATCGTAACCAGGCCACGGACGCCGAAAAATCTACATCAGGCTCATGAAGAGCCCGAAAAAAGCGTCCGTGGAGCTCCTTGCCTTTCCATACTTCCTTGCAGTCATCAGTAGTAAGTACCACAGGTTTGCGCCAGTTCTCTTTAGCCATGGATAACGGGGTGAGTCCCTTGTCCACTGCGACTTATTATTATTATTATTAAAGGTTGGTTGTGAAATTTTCTTTTTAAAAGATTCTGCTAACAAAGATGAAGAAGGGAGAGATTTCGTAACTTCTATTGGGATGTTGTTGAAGAAGTTTTCTAGCTACTCAGGCACTGTCCTGTCTGAAATGATTTCATTTATCAATTTTTAGGGACAATTCATTCCGATCTCGCTGGTTTGTTTTTCCACTTTCCTTGTTTATCACCTTCCAGACAGCTTTTATTTTATTGTTTGAATTTTTAATTTTCTTACTTATTGATAGATTTAGCTTGGGCGCACTCTTTTGAATATCTTTATCTATCAGGTGAGATTGTGGTCAATCGCGAGGTGTGCATCTGGATTGAGGGCCCATTTTTTAAATCCTTATGAAACGAAACAAGATTTACAGGGAATTTAGTTAAAAATTAGTAATACTTAAAGCAATGATCCATAAATTTCTTTAACGTAAAATAAAAAAGTTATGATTAAATAACGTGGGCCCTCAATCCAGACGCTTGATAAAGATAAAGATAAAGAGGCATAGTCTAAATCTCGAAAAGTACGATGTCTGGGTAAATAATTATTATTTAGGAATTTAGTTAAGAATTTCTAAAAGATTTTAAGAAATTCTCAAATCTGTAGAATATCACATTACAGATTTATTGCGGTTTACCTTGGGCCCTCAATTCAACAATGTCATTTAAAAAGAATCTGCAAAAACTGAATCTATTTGACAAAATACATACGTACGACTTTATTATTTTCTAATTAGATACATCTATGAATTAGTAAAAAAGAAATAATGAACCAAGAGTTAATCGTTTAAAAGTAAATGAGAGTTGAATTTTACTGAAACGTCTGAACTGAGGGCCCAAGATTTTCGGCTTTATTGACTAGACTAAACGTCATAGATTAACGCAAAGCAGATTAAAATTTCTTACAATTTTTTAACTAAATTTTAACGTATCGTCCGTTCTTCAAGATGCTATAATTTAAGAGAAAATTGATTGTCAATTTTGTATAGGAGAACATTTTGTAGGGTAACCATAAAGTTTATCGTACCATAGGTACATTTTATAAAAAGCACAGAGTAAAATTCATACACATTTGCAGATAAAAGCATTATAATATTATATCTCATTATATAAGAAACAATTTTGTAAGGTAGATATGATTTAATTACTTTTTTTAGACTGATTGGTATATTGCTTGAATTCAGAATTGATACTGCTTTGTATGGCGCAATAATTTAATGATGGTATAATAATAGTAGTTTATGTGACTAGGGGATAAAGCAGTGTCTTTAAGTCGCGGGCGGCATGTTGAATTCCGAACGAAACGAAGGTTGCTGATTTTAATCCCGAACGACAGTGAGGGATTTATAAAATTAACTCCCGAGCATTGCGAGGGAGTTAATATAGAAACCTGAGTGAAGTGAGGAATTCAAGCCGCCCAAGATAAAGACAGCTTTATCCCCGTGTTGCATACTCTACTTTTTACACCATCTGTGAGATAATTAAAAGACAATTTGGCCGACCAAATCATATATTAGAGAAATATAAGTACATATTATATTTACAAGTTCATCAAACCAACAAAATTCACTACTCCAAGATTCTATACCGTCTGTCTAATAAGTCAACCGACTTGGGAATTTTGTATAATATTTAATCATTTAAAAAATACTTATATTTGGTACTTTTTATAAGGTTCTTGTGTTAGTAAACAATGATTTCTATCTCTTAATCAACCTTGATTATTGAACCCATGTTGACTACATCAGATTTCGTTAAATCCTAATAATTACCCAAGTCGTTTAACTTATTAGACAGACTCTAGTTTCAATTTTCTATAAAGCTCCCGTCAGTGAGCAGGTTTTATTCTATTTTCATTTTTTTGTTAGTGGCCAGTTTGAATTTCGAGTCAACTTGTTCGACGCACGTAGAGTCCATTTCACGAAAGAAGTCCCGCAGACGCAGCGCTGTATTTGCGCGACATAATGTTGCCACGGTTAAATATGGGGAAATCAGGGGAAATAATTTATAGTTCATTTACTTTCATTTTATTAACTAGGTACCTACTCGAATAGTTAGATAAGAAAAAAAATGTTTTAATAGAATGTATTTTTAATATAATAGGTACCATTTGATGTCCATACTGCTAAGGTCAGATTAGTGAAAAATAAATCTTCCTGTAATTTCTAAAATATAAAATGGAGATGTTCGATCAACTTTAAATTAGAAAAATAAAATAACATTTAAAACTTTTATTGAATAATTATGATCGGTCATACTATGATCACTGTCAGAAGAGTGAATAGAAACAGAATCAGATTCTGTTTCACTATCACTAGCCGTGGATATAATAAATCGATCCATTGCTTCATCCATAAGACCATCATTTTTTAAATATAATGGATTTTATTGAGGATTTTCGAAATAAACCACAAATTGTTTCTCTGAAAACAAAGATTTGTTTTATTCAACATGCTTTTACAGTATAACAATTATCGTTTAACTAAAATTACACTTTTATCTCACCTGAAAACAAAGAAACGACATTTAAAGTTTAATAATATCGCCTCCTCAATTATATCCCTTTAATTATCTCTCTACAAGTTTTTATAACAATAAAATGCACAAAATAATCTAAACATCATCTGTCATTGAATGATACGTCACCTCGTATCCACAGCTTAAAAATTAAAAAAATGAAATGTCATTTCCAAGGAGGTCATTTCATTACATCTCCCCCCCATAGGAACGAAAATTCTAAATAATATAATACAAACAATGCACCTGCAAGCTATCTTTATACCTATTCGTTTTCTTCTACTTCATCTTCTGCCGTAACAGGTTGTAATTTTGTTATGTGGAATAAAGTTGATTCTGTTTTTCTGTTGCCAGTGTCAATCTTATAAATGGAGTTCGATATTTTCTCTATTATCTTGAAAGGGCCTATTTTTAATTCGTCTAATTTTTTCCTGTTCAGTCTATTTCCATTTTCTACATATACACGGTCTCCTATCTCGAACTCTTGTATTTTCCTATTTCTATCAAATATTTTCTTGTTGTACTTGTGAGATTTTATTGTATTCTCTAATGCTAATCTTCTATCAGCAATCCACTTGTCTTCCTTTTCTATTGTTTTAATTTCATTTGGTAAAATACTGACATTTGTACCATCCAGTAAATATTTTGGTGCAAAACCTGTAACAGAATGGTCTGTTTCATTATATTTCTGTACACATTCTCTTGCTACTGTTGTCCATGTTCTCTTATTATTTTTCTCATTTATTATACATCTTTTTATTTACTATTGTTTGGTTTAATCTTTCGTTCAAGCCGTTCGAAAATGGCGTATTCACACCTGTAAATATTAGTTTGATGTTATTCTCCTGCAAATACTGTTTAAATTCTTTTGAATTGATACCTGGATATTGGTCTGTTAGAATTATTCCAATCTCATCTGTCTCGGGTACTTTCTTTGTTAGTTTTATAAAGTCACTTGCGTTCTGTGTTTTTGAAGTCACAATAAACGCATATCTTGTGTAGTGGTCTACTAAAAGGTGTAAGTATTTTTTTGTTGACCTAGATCCTCCAAAGCCACCTATAGTATCCATTGACATTATCTCAAATGGTTTTGTTGCTGGTCCCAGTTGTGACATTAACCCAAATTTTCCTTGACATCTTGATTTATTTTTTATGCATACTTCGCATGTTTTACAAATATTTATGATATTTTTTGTTAGGTTTTTAGCTGTATATAGTGGACTTATTTTTTTCTGTAATTGTCTGATTCCAATATGGCATAAATCTCCATGCACCTTTTTTATAATTTTTTTACTAAATTCTTCTGAGAGTATAATTTTTTCAAGTTTCTTTATTTTTTTATAATAGATTTTATTTTTATGTAGTAGATTTTGTTTCTTTTCTTTTATTGTTTCATTTTTTTCTTGGTCTTCAACTATATCTTTTATTTGTATTAAATTAACTATTTTTAATAGTTCCTCCTTGTTATCTTCTGATTCTAATACAGGGTTTCGGCTCAAACAGTCTGCTTCTATATTTTCTTTACCAGGTATATATTTTACTGTAAAGTCATATTGAGATAGGTAATATGTGAGGTCACCCAATTCTTCATCTGTCCTGCATTTAATATTCATGTTCTCTAGAGGTTTGTGGTCTGAGTAAATAGTGAAATGTTTTCCAATTAGCCAGTGTTGCCAGTATTTAACTGCTTCTTTCATAGCAATACATTCCAAATATATGGCCTTTTTTCGTTTTTGAGATTCGTTTAGTTTTTTTGAAAAATATGCCACCGGTTTGTCTTTACCGTCTAGTTGAGTCTGTTTTAATATTGCCCCGATACCTTCTAAAGACGCATCTGTAAAGATTTTTATTGGTAATTCTTTGTCGAATATTTCCAACACAGGTTGAGAACATAAATATCTTTTTATTTGATTAAATGATTCTTCACACTTCTCTGACCACACAAACTTTTCATTTTTTCTTAATAAATTATGTAATGGGTCTAAAATAATTGCACTTCTTGGTATGTATTCATGGTAGAAGTTAATTTTTCCCAAAAATTGTCTGATATTCTTTTGTGTCTTAGGAGTTGGAAAATGTCTTATCGAGATCAAATTGTCTTTTAGTGGTCTTACCGAATTGTTCTGAATTACATGGCCGAGGTACTTTACTGAGTCTGAAGCAAAGTTACATTTCGTAAACTTCAATCTAAAGCCTTCTTGTATTATTGCCTCTAATACATTTCTTATGTGTTTTATATGTTCTTCAAAGGTGTTCGAGTATATCAGAATATCATCAATATAGTTTACGGAGTATCCTGTGAGATTGTGCTTTCTTAGAATATTGCTTAAAATTCTCTGGAAAATTGCTGGTGATGTTTTCAAGCCAAAGGGAAGGCAGGTCCACTGGAAGTGGCCATCTTGTGTGACAAATTCTGTTTTATATCTATCTTCCACCCGTAATGGTATCGCCCAGAATGCTGAATTTATATCCAGTGTAGTAAAATACTTACAATTTCTAGTTTTAACAATCAAATCATCTATTAACGGAAAAGGTTGAGCTTGTGGAAAAACAATTTTATTTAGTTCCCTGAAATCTATACACAAGCGGGATTTCCTATTTTCACCCTTTTTAAATGCCAATGTCACTGGAGCAGCGAAAGGACTGTAGGATTCTTCTATTAAATTATTCTTTAGTAACATGGATATTTGCTTTTCAATTTCTAATTTATCTTCTATTGTACATCTGTATGGTCTTTTACTACAGTATCTATTTACTAGTAAATCTATGTGAGCTTCATAATCTCTAACTGTTCCTATATCATACTTGTCCTTTGCAAAAATTGTTTTATATTCCTTTATTATTTTCTCGATCTCAATTTTCTTTTCATTATCTAAATGGTCTGTCATACTTACAAACTCTTCTGTTTCTATATGTTCATTAAAATTTATTGCTAATGTTTTTATATTCTTTTCTTCATTTCTGTTTTCTTTAGACATTTCATCTATTTTATTTGTTCTTATCTTTTGTTCTATCCGCAAGTCCTCGTTTTGGGTTAGTTTGAATTTCTTTATCATATCCAATCCGATTATAAAATCATCAAAATATTCATTTTCTACTATGTATACATCCACCTCTTCTTCTAAATCAAATATTTTTATTTTTATTGTTATCAAGCCATCTGTTTTTTTCACACCATTAACCGTTTTCATATATGCTATATTCTCATTGTCCTTTTTTTCTTTTATTTTAATCAGTCTTGAATTTATTAAAGAGATCTGTGAGCCTGAATCATAAATGCCGCTCACTTCTAGTTTATTTTCTAATAAGAACTTGATTTTGATTAATGGTGTAATTACTCGTTTTTTTTCTCAGTATTTATATCTACTTCAATAATGGAGTTGTTATTTACATTTCTGGGTTTAAAAACTTTTTCAGATTCTTTTTTATTTTTCTTGAACCAACATGACTCTTCCGGATGATATCTTATTCCTTTGTTCAAAGATTCACAAGTGTTACATGGCTTCTTCTCATTAGTTTTATTTTTATAAAGGAATGTACAACTCTTTATTGTACTTGAGTTTTTCTTGTACATCATACCTTCATATTTTCTTATCTCATTGAACAAATCAGTAGTGTCATTGAGTTCATCTCTGTTTAACCTATTTAAGATAAACCCAGGTAAACCTGTTGCAATAAGATCTATCATTGTTTTGGAGTCTATCGATTTGTTTATGTCTAGCATAAGCCTTTCTTTTCTAATAGCGTAATCAATTAGTAGTCCTTCTTTATATCTAAATGCGAGAGCATATGTAACTATAATAATAATAATAATTTATTTATTACAAGTAACATTGACTCATATACAAATATAAAAAATAAAAAATAATAATCAAATCAGTCACAATTAAAATTACAGTTTTAAAATTAAAATCAACCAAGTTAAATCACATCACCATCATACATATATAGAGCGTCATTAAATTTAATTAAATTGAAATTACTTATTTATAACTAGACAATAAAAAAATAAAAAAATAAAAAAATTGTAATTATTAAAATTGTAAATAATAAAATCAAAATTAAAACACTAGGCAAAATTAAATCATAAAATCAAAATTAAACAACAAAGTCAAAATTAAAAAATAAAATCAAAATTAAACACTAAATTCAAAATTAAATAATAAAATCAGAATTAAATAATAAAATCGGGATAAAATAATCATAATTAAATAATAAAATCAAATTTAAATTCAAATTATAATAAAATTACTTATTGCGTCACAAGCCTGTCACGTGTCGCAAACAACAGTGCATTATAATGCGACAATCCAGTCGCTCTGCAAGCGCGGCCAACATGCTATTAACTATGTCCCATCCTCGGTTTTTAAAAGTTTCTAAAAATTTGTCTTTCCATTCATTCCATTCAGCCTTTATTGTTAGTTTTATGGCCATCGAGCTATACCAATCCAAACAAGATTTTTCTAAAAATAATCTCAATATATCTATTTTTGTTTCATCTTTTGATATATTAAAGCGCTCACACTCCTTTTCAAAATTCTCAATCCATTGCATTGCATTAGGGTTCTTGCTTGTGAATTTTTCAATAATAAATTTCTCTGAAATATGTTTTAGGTTATGTTGATTTTCTTTCTTTGTAGTAGTTTCTATTAATTTTTCCAAGATATGTTGCAAATTGACGTTTTTGTCTATTGGTTGTTTTGTGCTTATTTCTTCTAAATATTGATCTAAAAATTGCATATTACCTTCCTCATCTCTATATGTTTTCTTAAGATCTTCATCCAATTTTATCCATATTTTTCTACTTTGATACCTTTTCTTTATACTATTTTTTATTTTTGAGAAAGTATTCATTTTGACAATATATGTATGATGAATCACCGGCTTCAGCTCATCAGGTAAAACATAACATTTTCCTTCTTCTGTAGATATTGAGGTTATGGTTCTGTAGATATTGAGGTTATTTATTTATTTTTTCATTTGATTTGCCATCATTTGAAGCTATCATCGTAAACTCAAATTGCAGCCGGTCCATCTTCTTTTAGTTAACAAAAATGTCGTTTTATAATATTACATTTTTAAATATGGGGAAATCAGGGGAAATAATTTATAGTTCATTTACTTTCATTTTATTAACTAGGTACCTACTCGAATAGTTAGATAAGAAAAAAAATGTTTTAATAGAATGTATTTTTAATATAATAGGTACCATTTGATGTCCATACTGCTAAGGTCAGATTAGTGAAAAATAAATCTTCCTGTAATTTCTAAAATATAAAATGGAGATGTTCGATCAACTTTAAATTAGAAAAATAAAATAACATTTAAAACTTTTATTGAATAATTATGATCGGTCATACTATGATCACTGTCAGAAGAGTGAATAGAAACAGAATCAGATTCTGTTTCACTATCACTAGCCGTGGATATAATAAATCGATCCATTGCTTCATCCATAAGACCATCATTTTTTAAATATAATGGATTTTATTGAGGATTTTCGAAATAAACCACAAATTGTTTCTCTGAAAACAAAGATTTGTTTTATTCAACATGCTTTTACAGTATAACAATTATCGTTTAACTAAAATTACACTTTTATCTCACCTGAAAACAAAGAAACGACATTTAAAGTTTAATAATATCGCCTCCTCAATTATATCCCTTTAATTATCTCTCTACAAGTTTTTATAACAATAAAATGCACAAAATAATCTAAACATCATCTGTCATTGAATGATACGTCACCCCGTATCCACAGCTTAAAAATTAAAAAAATGAAATGTCATTTCCAAGGAGGTCATTTCATTACATATTCTTCCTCCAAATGCTGTACATGTTTACATTGAACTGCCCAATCTTCCGCTGTAACAGTCTCAAAAGCCTCTTCTGTTAGCGACAAAATATCTACCACAACAAACGCACCTTGATAACATCGACAAACGACAACATGACCGATCTCCCCATCTGTCAAATTTAGTTCCACAATTGTCCGCGGGACTTCTTTCGTGAAATGGACTTTACATTTTAATTCACAATGTTGTAAAACGACGTAGATATTTTGTGAGTTTATTATTGGATTAGTGCGTTATATGGTTTATTTACGATGCCAAAAGTTGTAAAAAGTGCAGGTCGAGAAATGATATTAAAGGTGAAGGAGTTCTGTGAAGCGGAACACAAGAATCGCGGTGTTTTAATACCAATAAGCAATGTTCGCAAAAGAGTCGCCGCCATGACAGGTAAATTTTGGGGCTGCCATATACAGATTTTTTCCCGATTGATTTACAGATTGGAATTAAGTTTTTTGTTTTTTTAATGCACGATTTTTATTAAGGAAAATTTGAAAAGGAATTAACACAACACAACAAAAATTTGTAAAGTTATATTCAACAATAATGTTAATTTTTTTTTTATTGTTCATTTTATTGCAGGTGTTTCAGAGAAAACTGTAACGAGAGTTACAAAAGAAGGCGCAACAGCAGCGAGTACTTCTAAAGTTATCGTCACCCCAGGGAAGAGTCGCCCGCATCCTAAAAAGTTCGACTTGGATGGATTTGATTTGTGCGCTATACGGCAAAAAATTCACAGTTTTTATGTTGTGAAGAAGGAATTACCTACATTGATTAAATTACGTGCAGCTTTGAGAGAAGACATAAATTATCAAGGAAGCATCACAACATTGCACCGTATATTTTTTTTTTTTTATGGTGGGAAAAAATCATGCATTGACATCCCCCGCTCTTGGGCGGAGCGGGAGATAGTGTCAGACTCTTACTGACTAAAAGACCCACCCCGTTCCTTCTAGCCTTCATACCGGGGCTCGAGCGCCCTTTCGGATAACCCTGGCCCCAGTAGGCTTCGACCCGGCTGGGTCCCTGCTGTTGCTGACAACTCCTTGAGGCGCGCGGGAACAGTGCGCGCCGTCGACGACTTGGGCTTGGTCCGGACAGTTACCGGACGGCCAGACAGCGAGCTACCCATTGCTCACCGTCCGCAAGCCCGCGCCTACGGTGGCCGGAAATCAGGATCAGAATCCCGGCGGCGGCGGCGGCGGCGATGATAACGCCGTTGCCTGATGCGTTCGGCCTCCTCCTTTGCGAGCATTACTGCTTCGCAGAAGTCGGCGACCGCCTGCCACTCCTCCTCGCTCCGGACCATGGCCTCAACCAAGGCCCGGCGCGAGAGGTCTCCGCCGCCGATCGCCCCCACGAGGGCACGGCGATGTTCCGCCCAAGCAGGGCACACCTCGACTGTGTGCTCCACCGTGTCCTCCGGGCATTCCGCACAGTGGCGACACCCGGGCGTCACTTCCGCACGAATCCGGTGCAGGAAACTCCCGAACGAACCATGTCCGGTGAGGACCTGCGTCATGCGGAAGGTAAGGACGCCGTGAGGTCTTTCCAGCCACGCCTCAAAGAGGGGACTTACCGCCATGATTGTGGCGTGCCCATGCACCGTATATTGCATATCATCGGTTTCAAGTATAAGCGATGCCAATCGAAACGTAAATTACTAATGGAACGTTATGATATTACTGCATGGCGTTCAAGATATTTGGAGAGAATCCGAAGAAATCGCAATGTGGAGAAAAAACCTGTAGTATATTTAGACGAGACCTATATACACAACACTTATCATGCCAAAAGTTGCTGGCAAAGTGAGGAGGAGCCTGGGATGTTCGTGTCAGAGTCATCAGGGAGTCGTTGGATAATTGCTCATGCGGGAACTGAAAATGGTTTTGTTAATGGTGCATTGTTAATGTTCAAATCCCAATCCAAATCCTCAGATTACCACGATGACATGAACTCAACTAATTTTTTGAAATGGATGAGTTAAAAAGTCATTCCTAACCTACCTGAAAGGTCACTTGTGGTAATGGACAACGCTCCGTATCACTGCACTCAAATAGATAAAGCACCTACAATGTCAAGTATTAAACGTGACATGCAGGAATGGCTGCGAGAAAAGGGAGTATATTTTGAAGATACTTGGACAAAAGCTGTATTATTTGAATTAATTAAACAAAACAAAGGTCCACCTACCTATTTATTTATTTATTTATTGAGACAAACACAGTTGATATAATTACATAATGCCGTGGAGGCATTATTAAAATCTCACAATCATGAATTGCTAAGATTGCCGCCTTACCACTGCGATCTCAATCCGATCGAAAAAATGTGAAGCCTTGTAAAGAGACGGGTAGCGGATAAAAACGTGGGCCAAGATCCAAAAGAAATTGTACGCCTAACAGAAGAGGCTTTTGAGACTGTTACAGCGGAAGATTGGGCAGTTCAATGTAAACATGTACAGCATTTGGAGGAAGAATATTTAAAAAATGATGGTCTTATGGATGAAGCAATGGATCGATTTATTATATCCACGGCTAGTGATAGTGAAACAGAATCTGATTCTGTTTCTATTCACTCTTCTGACAGTGATCATAGTATGACCGATCATAATTATTCAATAAAAGTTTTAAATGTTATTTTATTTTTCTAATTTAAAGTTGATCGAACATCTCCATTTTATATTTTAGAAATTACAGGAAGATTTATTTTTCACTAATCTGACCTTAGCAGTATGGACATCAAATGGTACCTATTATATTAAAAATACATTCTATTAAAAACATTTTTTTTTCTTATCTAACTATTCGAGTAGGTACCTAGTTAATAAAATGAAAGTAAATGAACTAATAATAATAATAATAATAATTGCCATTTATTCTCTCTTCACAAAGTTGACTTAAAATTAATTTTGACATGACAATGTCTCAGCTATATTCCACCCTTGTGAGAGACTGGTGCCTGTTATAGGTTTTCGAAAAAACCTGTGTTACAGGTCACCAGGCCCCTTCCACAGCTAGAATTAACTATCACAGTGTTACCGTGCAAGAGTCAAAATTTAATAATAATGAAAAACTACTAAGCATTATACAAAAATAGAATAAAACTATAAATTATTTCCCCTGATTTCCCCATATTTAACCGTGGCAACATTATGTCGCGCGAATACAGCGCTGCGTCTGCGGGACTTCTTTCGTGAAATGGACTCTACGTGCGTCGAACAAGTTGACTCGAAATTCAAACTGGCCACTAACAAAAAAATGAAAATAGAATAAAACCTGCTCACTGACGGGAGCTTTATAGAAAATTGAAACTAGAGTCTGTCTAATAAGTTAAACGACTTGAGTAATTATTAGGATTTAACGAAATCTGATGTAGTCAACATGGGTTCAATAATCAAGGTTGATCAAGAGATAGAAATCATTGTTTACTAACACAAGAACCTTATAAAAAGTACCAAATATAAGTATTTTTTAAATGATTAAATATTATACAAAATTCCTAAGTCGGTTGACTTATTAGACAGACGGTATAGAATCTTGGAGTAGTGAATTTTGTTGGTTTGATGAACTTGTAAATATAATATGTACTTATATTTCTCTAATATATGATTTGGTCGGCCAAATTGTCTTTTAATTATCTCACAGATGGTGTAAAAAGTAGAGTATGCAACACGGGGATAAAGCTGTCTTTGTCTTGGGCGGCTTGAATTCCTCACTTCACTCAGGTTTCTATATTAACTCCCGAGCATCATTGATACTGCTTTGTATGGCGCAATAATTTAATGATGGTATAATAATAGTAGTTTATGTGACTAGGGGATAAAGCAGTGTCTTTAAGTCGCGGGCGGCATGTTGAATTCCGAACGAAACGAAGGTTGCTGATTTTAATCCCGAACGACAGTGAGGGATTTATAAAATTAACTCCCGAGCATTGCGAGGGAGTTAATATAGAAACCTGAGTGAAGTGAGGAATTCAAGCCGCCCAAGATAAAGACAGCTTTATCCCCGTGTTGCATACTCTACTTTTTACACCATCTGTGAGATAATTAAAAGACAATTTGGTCGACCAAATCATATACTAGAGAAATATAAGTATTAGAGTCTGTCTAATAAGTTAAACGATTTAGGTAATTATCAGGATTTAATTAAATCTGATGTAGTCAACACGGGTTCAATAATCTAGGTTAATTAAGAGATAGAGATCATTGTTTACTAACAGAAGATAAAAAGTATCGAATATAAGTATTTTTTAAATGATTAAATATTATACAAAATTCGCAAGTCGGTTGACTTATTAGACAGACTTTATACGAGTATTTACAAGTTCATCAAACAAAGAAAATTCACTACATACTCCAAGATTCTTTAGTTTCAATTTTCTATAACGCTCCCGTCAGTACGCACGTTTTATTCCATTTTCTTTTTTTTTTGTTAGTGGCCAGTTTGAATCATAGTGATTACATACTCTTTGGTTTGAATTTCAAGTCAACTTGTTCGATGCGCCTACATTTTAATTCACAATGTTGACGATTTTTAATGTTCCAAATTCAAATCTCATTATTCCCTTGGGATCGGCCATACTGCATTATCTCCCTAGGGATAGAATGACTTGCTTTAAGTGAGGTTTGTATGATGTATAAAACGACATTATCGAGCAGGTGGTGTAAAAACTACTATTATTATACCATCATTAAATTATTGCGCCATACAAAGCAGTATCAATTCTGAATTCAAGCAATATACCAATCAGTCTAAAAAAATTAAATTAAATCATATCTATCTTACAAAATTATCTCCTATATAATGAGATATATTATTATAATGCTTTTATCTGCAAATGTGTATGAATTTTACTCTGTGCTTTCTGGGTCGATTGGCAAATCCTTTCACCACGATGGCAAACTTAACCTTTTGAATGTCTTAAGTTACACAGTTCGACATAAGCAATTGTCTTTCTATTGTCTCTAATTACGGCATTCGATGAGTTAAACTCTAACAGGCCCATCTCAGGGCCAAGCAGTCCACTGACAAAACCAGCCTTGTGTGTAATCTCGATCAACATCGAAGGGTTCTCACAGAATAAAGCAGAAATTCTCTCGGAATTAGCTCGCAAGACATACTGTGACATCTTATGTGTTCAGGAAACTCATCGGGATTCCTCACAAAGCAGGCCTCACATTCCTGGACTGTCACTTGTCGCCGAGATCTGTCACCCGAAGCACGGTATCGCAGTGTTTGCTGCTCCCGGCGTAAGTATCACATCCACAAAGTGCTATAACGATAATAACATCGAAGTTATCATAGTAGACCTCGGTAACTGCACTGTAACATCTGTGTATAAACCCCCTGGCACTCCTTTCCAACTAGATTCACCTGATTTTGACACTCGGCAAACAAAAATAGTTGTCGGTGACTTTAATAGTCACAGCACCAGCTGGGGTTATCGATCAACAAACTCGGACGGTCAATCTGTCGAACAATGGGTAGAGGTCAATGATTTGAGCCTAATCCACGATCCGAAACAAACAGCATCCTTTAATAGCGGACGATGGAAGCGTGGGTACAATCTAGACCTAATTTTTGTCAGCTCAAATATCAGCTCCCAGATCAAAAAGACTGTTCATCACCCAATCCAACGAACCCAACATAGACCAATTATGTGCAATATCCAGTCAGTAGTCAACCCAGTGATTATGCCATTTAAACGCCGTTTTAATTACCTAGCATTAACTTGCCAAGCCACTGACTTTGAGGAAATTGAGGCCAACCTTACCACCGCCCTTTCAAATCTTAGTATTATACTGCTAATGCGTTGAAACCAAATCCCTCATAAACCCAGACGTGCGTCTTCCACCTACGTAACAGACAAGCGAGTCGAACGCTTTATATCTCGTGGCAGGGGGTGCCAATTACACATTCGCAGGGCTGTGGCTAGTTGCATAGAAAGGGCGAAACAACAAAACGACCCTCGCCATCTAATGCACAATTACAGCTCGGTGCCCCTGAGACTTAAAAGTCGTAAAAGTTTTGTTGCAAGCGTGAGCCCATCTCAAAATACTCGTAACACCACCTCGGAGAGATGCGACCTCTGGCGGCAGAAGTTTAAACCTCCCGATGATTTTGTCGAGCCGTCAGAGAGCCTCTCTCCTGGACACGAGTTGCCATGGCCAACCTGGGAAACTCTAAACAGACTCCGCACCCAGGTTGGGCGCAGCAAAGACAATCTCCACAGGTGGGGTTCTCGGATGGTTCTGATCTTCAGTGTTTGTGCGGCGTCTCTCCGCAGACCATGCCCCACCTTCCGTCCTGCGTCACATGCCCTGTTGCCTGCTCACGTAGGGACCTAATGACAGCATCAGCGGACGGCATTGCCGTGGCCGAATTCTGGGCCAGGCAAGGAATTTAACTAGTTTTGCCATCGAAACGATAAGAAGAAGACAAAATGTACCTATGGTACGATAATCTTTATGGTCACCCTAAAAATGTTCTCCTATACAAAATTGACAATCAATTTTCTCTTAAATTATAGCATCTAGAAGAACGGACGATACGTTAAAATTTAGTTAAAAAATTGTAAGAAATTTTGATCTGCTTTGCGTTAATCTATGACGTTTAGTCTAGTCAATAAAGCCGAAAATCTTGGGCCCTCAGTTTAGACGTTTCAGTAAAATTCAACTCTCATTTACTTTTAAACGATTAACTCTTGGTTCATTATTTCTTTTTTACTAATTCATAGAGGTATCTAATTAGAAAATAATAAAGTCGTACATATGTATTTTGTCAAATAGATTCAGTTTTTGCAGATTCTTTATAAATGACATTGTTGAATTGAGGGCCCAAGGTAAACCGCAATAAATCTGTACTTAATGTGATATTCTACAGATTTGAGAATTTCTTAAAATCTTTTAGAAATTCTTAACTAAATTCCTAAATAATAATTATTTACCCAGACATCGTACTTTTCGAGATTTAGACTATGCCTCTTTATAGACCAGGGTCGATAATTTTTAAAACCAAAAAAAATAATAGTAGGATGAAACCCATTAGAAAAGGAGGAGAATATTATAAAAATGAAAGGAAAAATAATTTACGGGCGATCTGAGGTCGGGAAGGGGATGGGGGTGAGTTTTTAAGGGTAAAAAACGGTTTTTCTCGATTTCCGGCAAAACTAAAAGTCATATGGAAAAAAATCAAATGGCAAAGTTGTAGGTAATAAAAAGATCTAAAACTTTTGCATTTACATTTTTTTCACATAACCTCAAAATTTATGTGAAAAATTCAAAAAACCAAGTTTTTGGTTTTTTATTTTTATCTTTTTAAAAAATAAAAATTTTTTCACGAAATTTGGTGAAAACTTACCTTTTTATGTCTCAAATACGCTGTAATTTATTTGATTAGAAATATTTATTTTTTCACCTTATTTTGAATTAATATCGAAAAAGCACCCTAATTTTCAATCGAAAAATCACCCGTCAAAATATCAGCTTTTTTCAAAAAGTTGGTATGTTTTCTGTTCGTTGAAATCTCTACTTTCCGATGGTGAAAAAAAATATATATGTTACCGTAGCAAATCTTCTCAGAAAATGCAAAAAATCGAAAAAAACTCGAATTCGAAAATTTTTTTTCAATTATTATATACAATTTTGAGCTATTTATTAAAATTTACACTTTAATTACTCGAAAAACGTAAGAGTACATGTTACATTGATAAAAAAAAAAATTGCAAATCAAAATATACTACTATAATTAACAAACAAATAAGTTAATAAAATTAATATTCAATAAGACATCTACAATATTTGGAGAAAGTAGTCGAATCTTCTTTAAATTATATGCGTAGATGCCTATTTATAACTACATATTTTTAGATAACTTATATACCTGAGTGACCTACGAAAAATTTTAGCCCATCAAAAGGTATTTCATAGAGAAGTGGGGAAGGGGCTAGGCGGGTCTGGGTCTTACTACGTACATACCTACTATTTCTTAGCAGCTGTAACAACCGTTAGCCTAGCCAGTACCTATTCGAAATACAGTACAGTATACCTACAACATCGTTTATAAAAATACACGTGCATGCTGAGTTTCTTTAATATAATTGTGACAAGTTTACTTAAAAAAAACTAACAAGATTAAAAAAATAATAATCTCCTTTATTTTGCACAAACAAATTTAGTTACTCCCATGAAAAAAAATATTCAAAATACATAAAAAATATATTAAAAATCTATAATAAATATTTATTTATATATTTTTTTATATTCTTAGCTAAGTTTTTTGTCTTTTAAGATATATTTTGAATGTATCTAAAATACATTTGAAATGTATAAAATATATATGCAAATCGGCCAAAAGTTAGTTACTAAAAATATATTTACGATAAATATTTTATATATATTTATTATAGATTTTTAATATATTTTTTATGTATTTTGAATTTTTTTTTTCATGGGAGTAACTAAATTTGTTTGTTCAAAATAAAGGAGATTATTATTTTTTAATCTTGTTAGTTTTTTTTAAGTAAACTTGTCACAATTATATTAAAGAAACTCAGCATGCACGTGTATTTTTATAAACGATGTTGTAGGTATACTGTACTGTATTTCGAATAGGTACTGGCTAGGCTAACGGTTGTTACAGCTGCTAAGAAATAGTAGGTATGTACGTAGTAAGACCCAGGCCCGCCTAGCCCCTTCCCTACTTCTCTATGAAATACCTTTTGATGGGCTAAAATTTTTCGTAAGTCACTCAGGTATATAAGTTATCTAAAAATAGTTATAAATAGGCATCTACGCATATAATTTAAAGAAGATTCGACTATTTTCTCTAAATATTGTAGATGTCTTATTGAATATTAATTTTATTAACTTATTTGTTTGTTAATTATAGTAGTATATTTTGATTTGCAATTTTTTTTTTTATCAATGTAACATGTACTCTTACGTTTTTCGAGTAATTAAAGTGTAAATTTTAATAAATAGCTCAAAATTGTATATAATAATTGAAAAAAATTTTTCGAATTCGAGTTTTTTTCGATTTTTTGCATTTTCTGAGAAGATTTGCTACGGTAACGTATATATTTTTTTTCACCATCGGAAAGTAGAGATTTCAACGAACAGAAAACATACCAACTTTTTGAAAAAAGCTGATATTTTGACGGGTGATTTTTCGATTGAAAATTAGGGTGCTTTTTCGATATTAATTCAAAATAAGGTGAAAAAATAAATATTTCTAATCAAATAAATTACAGCGTATTTGAGACATAAAAAGGTAAGTTTTCACCAAATTTCGTGAAAAACATTTTATTTTTTAAAAAGATAAAAATAAAAAACCAAAAACTTGGTTTTTTGAATTTTTCACATAAATTTTGAGGTTATGTGAAAAAAATGTAAATGCAAAAGTTTTAGATCTTTTTATTACCTACAACTTTGCCATTTCACTTTTTTCCATATGACTTTTAGTTTTGCCGGAAATCGAGAAAAACCGTTTTTTACCCTTAAAAACTCACCCCCATCCCCTTCCCGACCTCAGATCGCCCGTAAATTATTTTTCCTTTCATTTTTATAATATTCTCCTCCTTTTCTAATGGGTTTCATCCTACTATTATTTTTTTTCACTTTTTATTATTTTTAAAGGCTTCTACCCTGGTCTATTAAGCAAGCGTCTGGATTGAGGGCCCACGTTATTTAATCATAACTTTTTTATTTTACGTTAAAGAAATTTATGGCTCATTGCTTTAAGTAGGTATTACTAATTTTTAACTAAATTCCATGTAAATCTTGTTTCGTTTCATAAGTATTTAAAAAATGGGCCCTCAATCCAGATGCACACAATCGCGAGCCTACCCATTATTAAAAAAAAATCTTTGAATACATTCTAACGTGGTTAGGTATGCAAGTTAAGATCAGACGATAATGATTTTTCCTGGTATAGCTGATATAAAGTAGGTATCTCTGCTTTTTCTAATTCCAGTAGTAGCCCATTCATTAAATTTGAATTTATTATTGACTTGAACCTTTTTAACTGGAAAAGCCTTATTAAATTCCTGACACACTGTAGAGAATAATGTACCATAATTTACATTGGGGTCTTATGAATCAAAATTGGCTGTTGAGAGACTACTAAGAACATTAATTAAAATAATTTAATTTATTTTTAGTAAGCGGTCTAAACTCTGCAGTTGAATCTAATTGCAACTTTTTGACTAACTCAAAAGATACAAATTGACCCGTATGGTCACTCCACTAATCAGGGATGACTCTTTTATATCACAATTAGTAAAAATATTATCTATGCATGAAGCTGAAGTAGGAGTTATTCTTGTAGCTTCATTAAAAATACATTTTAAATTAAAAGAATTAAACAATGAGAGAAGTTTACATTTTTCTGGTGAATTTACTAGTAAATCAATCTTTAAGTCCCTACAAACGAAAACTAATTTGTTATCTCTAATAAGTTTATTTAGGCCTCTGATCCTTGTGAAAATAAGTTGAATTGTAACGAGTGTCTGTACCCTTCGCCCGACAAATCATGCCTTTTTACGAATCGCATTTCGAGGTGTGCAATATGAAAGGCATAGACCTGAAGGAAATAACGGTGACAATAAAACGTCTCTAAAACCGCCAACAAGAAATAATAAACAAGGTCAGTAACTTTATTAGGTATTTATTGACATTAAATGCATTTGGTTTCGTTTTATATAATACAATAGTATTATTCTAAACACGTTAACATCTAAATTTATAGAAGAGTGAAGAAAATCACTTCCCATGGTTAAACGGCTCGCAGACGCACACGCGGCGCCATGCGGCGACACGGGCGCGCACTCGCGTACGTCTGCGCGCTGTCGTGTCCAGTCCACCCTCTATCCACGTTATTAGCGTACTCATACATTTATTTAAGCGTCTTACAGAAACAATGATATTATTGTAAGCTCTTAAAATTTGATATAGTATTACTATAGTTAAATATTTTTCTATTTTTTAGATTAATATTTAAAATAATTTACAAGTGACTTTATACATTCAAGTTCAACAGAGGCGCACACTTAGCAACGCGACAAATGTTAAAGGCCGATCGACAGATCTCTCTTTACATAGGTACATGTTTTCATTTACAATATTTATTTACTAAGCCGGATTCTTCTACTAACACAAAAACATTAATACTGCATCAATTAGGTAATGTAATGGCATCTGGGGTTACGTCGTTTTAACTAAAAAGTACCTGATAAGCATTGACAGCGTCACGAACCGACCACGTTACCGGCAGCGCCGCGCCGGAGCGCCCGGAGCTGTACGCTGCACGCGACTTGCCTAATATACAAATGTGTTCTTAGTGCCGACGCTGCGTTACGCGGTCGCCCACGCGGCCCCATACAAAAGTGCACCATCACGGCTCGCCGCACGGACTCTCATCGCGGGGAGTCGCGCCCCTTGCCCGTTTTGCAACGTAATAATAAAGTTCTCCATCGACACGACTACATGCACACCGTTAAAGTTAAACTAGGGTCCGCTGCACACGACGCCCGCTTTACGCAGCTTGGGCCCATGGCTCGATAAGAGCCACAAGGTTGTCACCGCGCAGGCAAGCGCGGCGCATGTGTTGTGAGCGAGCACCCCGCGTCGTTTCTTTAGGCTTCCGCTCTGGGTGCACAACGGTGCCCTATTACCTACTACGCCTACACCGTCTGTACGTCTGACTGTCTATCATATAGCTAAATCTTTACAACCTTATTAGCCATTCCAATGTTTACATAGTACATGTTGGTGGCCTCGATTACGGTAAATAATAAAAACCGGGTAATTGCGAGGCGGACTCGCGCACGAAGGATTCCGTACCATCCACCTCTTTGACGAGTGGAAACTGGAAAGATATCACGGCGTGCTCACCTTTCGCATGACGCAGGTTCTCACCGGACATGGTTCGGGAGGTTCCTGCACCGATCGTGCGAAAGAAACCCTCGGGTGTCTTCATTGTGTGGACCGCCCGGAGGATACGGTGGAAGTGTGCCCTACTTGGTCGGAGCACCGCCGTTCTCGTAGGGGTAATCAGCAGAGACCCTGGTACAGGCCATGGTCCGAAGCGAACAGGAATGGCAGGTGGTTGCCTCCTTCTGCGAAGCAGTAATGCTAGCGAAGGAGACGGCCGCACGCGTGAAGGAGCGGATTTCCTTATTTACAGCAACCCTAGGTGTGGGCTTGTGGACGACGAGCAATGGGTAGCTCGCCGTCCGGACAGAGTTCGAATCGTCTTCGGTGCGTAGTGTTCCACACACGCGTCAAAAAGATGTTAGCAAAACTGTAGGGGCCTAGCAGGGGGCCAAAGCCTACTGAGTCCATGGGTTGTCCGGTCCGGTCTACCCCGCGGCACGCTCCGCACCGCTATTCAGTTGCCCGCCGTCTTTTAGTGAACACTGCATGCCGTGACTGTCGTGCCGCCGGGAAAATTATCCGACTCGCAACTTTTGAAGCCGCCGGGTTCGTGCCGGCGGCGGCGGGCCGGCGCGGCGGCGGCAAAAAGGAATCTCGGATCCTAGGACGCCCTTGCAAAGATGGAACATAGGAGTGGATTTTAGTCAGTAAGACTGACACGCCTTTTCGCTCCGCCCTAGCGCGGAAAAAGTCATTGGATGACCTTAAAAAACCGACATAATTATCACGTTTGCTGTATGGGACATTAATTTTAATTTTATTCTGTATTTAGTATTTATTGTTTTAACGGTATAAAATTTCAACGGTCTAGCTATCACGATTCATGAGATACAGCCTGACGACATACAGACGGACAGCGGAGTCTTAGCAATAGTTTTACCCTCTGGGTACAGAACCATAAAAAGGCAACTATATTTTTGAGAGAAGCAAGCGATTCATACATATAGTATGAGTGACAACCACCTTGCTATGTTTGGAAGCAAATATGAGCAATATTCTCACATGAATATTATGAACATTAGTTAGATACACAACTAGCGTTCGTCCGCGTGAAGGTAGGTTATTGCGGAAGCGAAGTCGAAGTCTAAAAAAGTAGCTTTTAATATTATTACGTATTCGAAATACCATAATCCCGTTTTTACACATTCGGTATGACATGCAAAAATCCTAGGATTCACACGAGACGTACATTATGTGAACTTCCGTTGTACCTAAACCTCAAAGCAATCCGATGAGCAACGGATGCAGAGCGGGACCACGTGCGAGCTCGCAGATAGCAACGAAACGAGGTTAGGGTTGCACCTAGATAAAAATATCGATAGGGATATCGATATTTGTATCCGAAACTTGAAACTATCGATAATTGATAATATCGTCGCGATATTACGACAATATGATAATTTTAAAGGAGTTATTGAGGAGTTGTTTTTAAGAATTAAGATTTTTTTTTGTTCAATAATAATTCAGAAATAGGCTATTTGACAGTATGAAAAATAAGTTCATATTTATTGCCATCCGCATAGGTTGGGTTTTAAAAGCGATTTGTACCAATATATCTAAAAAATAATGGACTATTTATGAAAAAAATACGAAATACTATATTTTATTGTAATTACCTAGCGCCGTGTTTTTAAAAACGGTCGCTATTGGCTGAATCTACTTAAACGTCTGTAAATATGTCTGTCATTTGTCAAATATGGCGTTTTGGCGAATTATTTGAATAATAAAACTTTATATGCTATTTTTTATATTAATATTTACAAGAATTGAAATAAAACACTTTTCTGGAATCTATAAACAATACTTAATCGTTTGAAATCGATTCCAAAAACAGTCAAATAGCCTATTATTATTTCCAATAAAAAATCTTCCTTTATACTGTGACATGAGCTGACCTGACAATGCATTTAAGATAAGGTGAAAACTACGAGCCCGAGTACCCCTACAGTGCTTAAGTATAGCACTATGGTTAGAGTACCTAAGTATAGCATTAGTTAATGCTCCAAATACACTAAAAACAAAAGAAACTAAAATGTTGAGTTGAGAACAGGGCCAAGCTCGGGCCCACAGCGTTTACCTTAAATATTATGCAATAGGGAATATGCATGCAACTTTCTATTCGAGAAATTAAATACTTTTAAACAAATATTTAAAAAAAATATCTTCATCAACAAGGAAGTTATAAAGCTGCTGTTATAAAAGAGTAGTCCAACATGGTCGTGACACCCGTGCGACCGCAGCAGGCGACACAGATGCTTTTGTTTAAAATTGTTGTATCTTATTAGCTTTCCTACAAATATTGATATTGTTTTCACAATTAGTATTCTAGAGTCTGTCTAATAAGTTAAACGACTTGGGTAATTATTAGGATTTAATGAAATCTGATGTAGTCAACACGGGTTCAATAATCAAGGTTGATTAAGAGATAGAGATCATTGTTTACTAACAGAAGAACCTTATGAAAAGTATCGAATATAAGTATTTTTTAAATGATTAAATATTATACAAAATTCCCAAGTCGATTGACTTATTAGACAGACTATATCTTTGTATATTTACTGAAAAACTGGTAAGTATTTCTTTCATGTACATTCCCTATTGTCAACTAATAAATCATAGATCAAATGAACATAATTCTATAGACATTCAATTTATACCAAACAAGCTATTTTAAACGGATTTGGATATATTTTTTTCAATTTGATTACATCTTATCGGCAATGCTAATATATCGATAAACATTTTGATATTTTAGGGTCGATACTATCGAACATTCGATATAACGTTGCTTCGCTAGGTGCGGCGTACTGCGAGTCCGCGGCCCGGCTAGGCTAATGGCAAATTGACATTCAATAAAAACCTTAGTACAATCGAAAAGAGTAAAATGTTTGCCCTTCAAAAAAACAAACACGTCATAGAATTCTGTTTTCAAATTTTAAAAGTTCAAAACTGGACGATCTTAGAAGAAGGAAGCTTCGTTTCTTATAATTTATATTAATTTCTAACCTTAAATTTACTATTCGCGTCAGTATCAAACTCAACACGAAACATTGTACTAAATTAATATACACTTAAAGTCAGGTAGATATTTGTTCGTCAGTTAATAAATAAATCAATATACAATAGTAAGCCACGTAGCAGAGCGTGCGTGACGTCACCGCTCACGCCACCTCCCCTCCATGCCGCAAGCGTGACGTCACCGGGCGCGCCGCCTCTCGCGCCCCTCCCCGCACGCCGCACGTGTGTCGTCACCGTAACTTCACCACCCCCATCACATGCGCGCGAGGCGACATCTCTCGAACTGCCCCCACCCCACATCGCCACGCAGATGACGTCACCGCCCGTTCAGCCTCACCCACGCGGCGGCGTACTACTTTATAATAATATCACCTAAATTTCGTTTATGATCCGTATCATTACATCTATGTGCAACAGCTTCATTGATTCATTATTAAACCGTAACGAGTCAAAAGCACAACTTCCAAAATACTTCCAAACATGTATATATATTAATACAAACGATAAAAACGTACTATAATTATAAATATAAATTAAATATTAATTCTATCTATGAAAATGCGTATGTACTACATAAGAAGGATTAAACGTTGTCGGGTGAAGAGTGTGATCGATTCGGGTCGGAGTCGGGCGGCGCGCTAGTGACGCCAGGCGCCTACACGCGGTCCTCGCCACTAGCGCGCGGCCGCACTCACACGTAGTGGTGCTCGGCCAGCATGGACTGGGCGGCGCACTAGTGACGCCTGGCGCCTACACGCGGTCCTCGCCACTAGCGCGCGGCCGCACTCACACGTAGTGGTGCTCGGCCAGCATAGACTGGGCGGCGCGCTAGTGACGCCAGGCGCCTACACGCGGCCCTCGCCACTAGCGCGCGGCCGCACTCACACGTAGTGGTGCTCAGCCAGCATGGACTGGGCGGCGCGCTAGTGACGCCAGGCGCCTACACGCGGTCCTCGCCACTAGCGCGCGACCACACTCACACGTAGTGGTGCTCGGCCAGCATGGACTGGGCGGCGCACTAGTGACGCCTGGCGCCTACACGCGGTCCTCGCCACTAGCGCGCGGCCGCACTCACACGTAGTGGTGCTCGGCCAGCATAGACTGGGCGGCGCGCTAGTGACGCCAGGCGCCTACACGCGGCCCTCGCCACTAGCGCGCGGCCGCACTCACACGTAGTGGTGCTCAGCCAGCATGGACTGGGCGGCGCGCTAGTGACGCCAGGCGCCTACACGCGGTCCTCGCCACTAGCGCGCGACCACACTCACACGTAGTGGTGCTCGGCCAGCATGGACTGGGCGGCGCGCTAGTGACGCCGGGCGCCTACACGCGGTCCTCGCCACTAGCGCGCGGCCGCACTCACACGTAGTGGTGCTCGGCCAGCATGGACTGGGCGGCGCGCTAGTGACGCCAGGCGCCTACACGCGGCCCTCGCCACTAGCGCGCGGCCGCACTCACACGTAGTGGTGCTCGGCCAGCATAGACTGGGCGGCGCGCTAGTGACGCCAGGCGCCTACACGCGGCCCTCGCCACTAGCGCGCGGCCGCACTCACACGTAGTGGTGCTCGGCCAGCATGGACTGGGCGGCGCGCTAGTGACGCCAGGCGCCTACAGGCGGTCCTCCCACTAGCGCGCGACCGCACTCACACGTAGTGGTGCTCGGCCAGCATGGACTGGGCGGCGCGCTAGTGAC
Source organism: Mythimna ferrago (assembly GCA_910589285.2). Classification (NCBI taxonomy): domain Eukaryota; kingdom Metazoa; phylum Arthropoda; class Insecta; order Lepidoptera; family Noctuidae; genus Mythimna; species Mythimna ferrago. Next base: position 28,692,888 of record OU342682.1, on the reverse strand, counting down.
GCCGGGCGCCTACACGCGGTCCTCGCCACTAGCGCGCGGCCGCACTCACACGTAGTGGTGCTCGGCCAGCATGGGCTCGGCGTCGTCCAGCCCCGCCGCCGCCCAGTCCCGCGCGCGCGGCGCCAGCAGCCCACACAGGCGGCAGCCGAAGAAGTCGGCGCAGTTGTGCAGCGGGCCGCGCGTGAAGGGCGAGCGCCCGCCGCGCGCCACGAAGTGCCGGTAGCGGCTGCGGTTCAGCTGCTCGTTGGTGGTCATGCCCAGGCACACCACCAGGTACAGCTGGCAGCACGTCAGCACGCACACCCAGAACAGGTGGAAGAAGGCATTGAGCATGACCCAGGCCAGCCAAGGGTTGCAGCGGCACCAGTACCACACCACGCCGGGCGCGTGCTCGTCCTCCACCGGGCACTCCACCGCAAAGTACTGCGCGCCGCCCCACAGCATCCAGGCGCACATAACCAGCAGGCTGGCCAAGAAGCCGATGAAGTAGCGATGGTTGTTGGCTCCGATGCAGTTGCCCACCCAAGGACAGTGGTGGTCGAACTTGGCGACGCAGCGGTTGCACACGGAGCAGTGCTTGGAGCGCAGCGGGCGCCGCACCAGGCACGCCGAGCAGAAGCGCGCCGGTTCGAAGCCGCCGCGCGACGACTCCGACAGCTCGATGATGGTCTGCAACACGACCGAGGCATACCTTCCATCAATGCATGATTACTTTTACAAAACTGAAACATTTGTCATGAAACTTTTCAGGAACTTATAAAGTGCATAATGAATACCCGGCAACATTTTTTGATAAACTGTTTACGACCTGTGATCACCAAGTTTACCGTTAACACTGTTTCTGAAACTTGGCCGTCCACACTTTTCACTGTGCTGCGTACATAACAATTCACAAGAGTGCTACAAGCATCGATATATAGGGGTGACTGGTAATTAGTGACCGATACTTAAACATGTGATTGTACTCATGATTACAAGTAACTTTCCAAAAGAATTTTTTTTTTACTATTTTTTTTTGTCATGGAAAATGTTTGTAATACGTTAGTCTTAAGGGCCAAGCGCCCGAAAAGTGCCCTAAAACAGTGATTTTCTGAGGCCTACTCCTCCGTAACGGCTAGGTCAATTGGTTTGAAAAAAATATATGTTTATTATAGATTCATGAACAATAATATCAACATTTGATTTTTTCGTGCAATTAATACTTTTGTCAAAAAAAAAAATTTAGCAATTTCGCAACTTTTCGCAACTTTTCCCTACTCCTTCGAAACGGCTTGGACCTTTAGAAACAGTTTTACACATAAAAATTGTTGGTTAAATATTCTTCAAAGTGAACATTGCATATGTAAATCAATCAATATCTCGCAGAGAAAATGGATTTAAAGCGCTTTCCGGGCGCTGCTGGCCGCAAATAAATGCACAGATTTGCGTACTGCCGCCTAGGCGAGTGCGAGAGTTGCGTTCACATAATTTCGGCCAGATGGTTCAAGGAACTATACGCCTTAAGTTTGCGCCTTTACCGGCAAATAAAAAGTTTTTCTTTGTTTCTTTCTTTTCATTGGTTTTATCACAATAAAAAAAAACAGCTGTTTGAAATTCGCGCGCTGGCGCCTGTGACTGGTCAACTGTTAGTCGCGTTTTGTTATTGTGATAAAACAAATGAGTGAAAAAAAAAGTTTCTTGAAAGTTGTTTGTAATCATGAGCACAATCACGTTTTAAGTATCGGTCACTAATTACCAATCACCCTATAAAGGGTGTAAGGGACAGCCCGCCACAAACTTTAAGGACTTGCTCAGTAGACGAAACTAAACAACCTTCCACAAAAAATTTTTTCAGGAGACGAAAAAAAAAATCGACCTCTCCAAACAAACTGTCCAATGAAGATTTTAATTTTGTATGGTGAGGCGGATTTTTAGGGTTCCGTAGCCAAATGACAAAAAACGGAACCCTTATAGATTCGTTATGTCTGTCTGTCTGTCTGTCCGTCCGTATGTCACAGCCACTTTTTTCCGAAACTATAAGAGCTATACTGTTGAGACTTAGTAAGTAGATGTATTCTGTGAACCGCATTAAGATTTTCACACAAAAGTAGAAAAAAAGCAATAAATTTTGGGGTCCCCATACTTCGAACTGAAACTCAAAAATTTTTTTTTCATCAAACCCATACGTGTGGGATATCTATGGATAGGTCTTCAAAAATGATATTGAGGTTTCTAATATCATTTTTTTCTAAATTGAATAGTTTACGCGAGAGACACTTCCAAAGTGGTAAAATATGTCCCGTCCCCCCTTATAACTTCTAAAATAAGTCAAAGTCAAAGTCAAAAGTTTTTTATTTCACATAGGCCTACATGGGCACTTATAAAACATCAGAAGCTAGTGCACGGTTCGAAATTGGTAGTTTCCTATGGAGAAGAACCGGCAAGAAACTCCATGGTTACTCTTTTAAAAAAAATGGTTGTACTTACAATATTTCCATATTACAGTATTAATAGGTATTATTTAAGAACAGTGTAAACCAGTTTATATTGTACTCAAAAGCACAATAAAAATAATCATTTAAAAAAAGTGAGTCAAAATATGAAGTAATCTAAGAATTCGTGGAGTCTACAGTGTTCTTCCATTTACATTATAAAAAGAGGCTATATAAAAAAAAGCTAGAAAAAAAATAATAATTACAGCTGTCAATAAATGAAACGTTAACAAGCAAAAAAAAAACTAACGAATTGAATGTTGTTGGAGTCAGATAATATTAAAAAAAAATATTGCAAAAGCAACGTGTTAGAAAAAAAAATGTTACAGCAAAGATGGAGCAGTTAATAGATACATTCACACAATATTATGAGTTACCAGGGGGCCACAAGTGCAGTGGCAGTCATTGCCAAACAAGCGTGTCTTCGACATGAGACAAGAGAATGATAAAACTAAAAAAAATATATGATGTACCTTACCATGCAAACTACCAACGAAAATTGGTTTGAACGAAATCTAGTATGTAGTTTTTTTTTTAATACGTCATAAATCTAAAAAAATACACTATTATTAAAACATCGATCAAAATTACAACGAAATATGTTACTTGCTGCTACGGAACCCTCCATGGGCGAGTCCGACACGCACTTGGCCGGTTTTTTTTTTTCGTTTCCTGAAAAAAAGTGTTGTGGAAGGTTGTTCAGTTTCGTCTACTGAGCAAGCCCTTAAAGTTTGTGGAGGGCTGTCCCTTACACCTTGTATGTACTACGCATTAGATTAAGCGTGCCGAACACTCACTTCAGTCGAGTCAGATGTAATGTCGACTGTACAGTGTACATCTTGAACGTTACACTATGTTGAAAGAAACTCGTAAGTGCCACGAAATTCATGGCGCTTAAGACATTTTGGTCGCGAAAAAAGTATCCTCTAAAATCTATCTTAGCGCTGCATCTTTTAATAGTTCTGTTAGACGACATAATGCCAATGTAGCGCTGCAGCTAAACTTTTGTTTTAACTTTTCATTATTTTGACAAATAGTTTCCATGAAAGAGCTTGTCTGTTACTAAAATATAAGTCGATGGCTACTAGAAAAAAAAACTGGGCTAGTGTGAGTCGGACTTGCGCCCTGAGGGTTCCGTACAAACTTATCTATGTAAATAGTTCAATTCCGGAATGGAGTCTCGGAAGATTTATCCGAATTACACAAAAAATAATCGTGACAACAAAACAGTTTTCAGATTTTTTCCTATACTTACTTGTGCTATAAGACCTTGCTGTATGCCTTTCAAGATTCTGGGTCAACGGGAAGTATGTATGAATTTTGATTTCCTTGAGAGTGGCGAAATGTAAGTTTTTGCCACATAAAGCGAAGTATCTTTTTTTCTCACAAACTTACACGTTTGATTTTATTACAGCTTCAAGAGTCTGCAGACCTGAGTATATGGTTTTAATTTCAACTGGATTCCTCCACGCGTGCCCGAGATAAAGGGTCTTGACAGGCATACAGACGGAAGGGCGAACGGACCACAAAGTGATCCTCAAGGGTTTCGTTTTTTCCTTTTGAGGTACGGAACCCTAAAATGGTGATGGATTTGTAACTATCTCTTAAATAGAACTTACACATTTCATGCCCTTCGTGGATTTGAAGACGTGGATGGATCTTTTCAGAATTTCGGCCTAAGCATCTATTAAAATACATTTCTAAGCATCATTTTTTTTAAATTTATCTTTATAATCTTTATTTGAAGAATCCCAAAGTACATGATACTGTTGATCTATGAGCATCAACGCCTGGTTGTTGGATCACAATACTTCCCCATGTTTATTAGTGCTTCGTCTTGCTCTCCATTCGAAGTGGGGAACACGGCAACATGTTTCTTAATGAACTTTTCCACTCAATAGAAATAAGAGATGTCAAAATTATGTCGTAGTCTGCTTTAAAAAAATTAGGTTTAGTAGTCGGTTTATTTAGTAAGTATTTTGTATCAATAGTTATAGGAATAGAAAACTCGAGTGGCGGATGCAATGGATTTTCTTGTGTCAAATGTGTTTGGCTTTTCGTCAGGTTATGAACCGCTGTGTTACAGCGTACTAAATCTAATGTTCTCTGGATACATCCTTTAAGTGTTTAAGTTCCAGCCACAGCCAACGAATGAGCTGATGACCTTGAACACCTGAACAGGTCTTCATAGATTGTACCCGTATCTAAGAACCATCTCGATAACGTCAGCTTTCAAATAAAAATAACCGCATGTAAATCGGTCCATTCGCTGAGGAGCTAAGACGCCACGGACAGACACGCTGACACACAGACACCTCAACCCTATTTTTTTGGATTATCTAATTATATATTTATTCAAGGTAAAATTTGGTAAAATGGTTACATAAAATCTTAGGAGTGATTACAAAGGTAAATGGTGGTTCTTTTACTGTTCGAGCTGTTCGTCTTTGGAATTCTCTTCCACACTCTATAAGGGCTAGCCCTTCGTTGGACGTCTTCAGGGGAAGGATCAGGGAGCATTTCCTGTCAATATGACTCATGTATATATATATATATATATATATATGTATAGGTTTTATTTGTTGTATTTATGTAGTATGTTTTCTTTTATCTATGTAAATTATTTTGGTTTTTGTTGTGCATTTCTTAAGTTCTCCTCTTTTATAAAATTTTATTTATATTAAATTAAGGTTTGCTGTAAGAAAACCCAATTTTGGGTTAAGCTCGCCTGTGTACATCGGCTTTCTTACTCTGAATAATTTGTAAATTTATGTACAATAAAGAATATAAGAATATAAGAATAAATGATATGTTACGTGCCTGCACTAGGACAAACCTGTATCACAGGCGGTATAAGCTCTTACACTATAGTATTGTAGAACAATAGAATTTATAACAATATTTAAAAAAGTCTATAAATAGTGGAAAATATAATTAAATTATTTATAATGATAAATACCTAGTTTACACAAGGTCACAATATGTTATTTTGTGTTCTAAAACTTATTACACTGTTTCTTGCACTTTATTCTCTAGTTACACACATATGATTTTGCGTCAGCAGAATTAGTAATTGGTTCGAGGTTGCGTTAATTCTAAAGAGTTATGTAACATTGGACAAATATGCTAAAATAATAAGAAAAATGATCGTTTGTAGGTCAACACACTGGAAGTTTGAGTCAGCAGTAAGCGTTACACGGAAGTCTGGCCTTGAGTATGACGCTCTAGGCGTCCTCATAATCGATAGAATAGAATAACATTTATTTGCATAAAAACGCGGTATAAAAGATGGTACAAAGATTAAATACAGAGCATACATGTTTTTGCTTAACATTATAAGCGTGCAAATTTTTGTGCATACAGTTAGGTCGTTGATGATTTTTTGTCAAAGAACTGTTATAAAAACTATTAGTAACAGCCAATCGTACAATTTACTTTTAAGTAATCTTGTATTAAGAATTTTTAAGTCACTCGGTATCCTATTAAATATTTCTACACACATATACAAACAGCTTTTATTATATTTAGCTAGCCTTGGCATGACATCCAGTAGTCCGCGCCGGTTCCGAGGATGTACTTCGTCCGCTTTTGTAAATAATTCCTTATTCTTCCACACAAACATACATATCTCATATATACACTTCTGGACACATCTATTGGCCCACCTTAGAGTTTAGGTTTCGATGGCCCCTACCGAAATATGATTGCTAGATTGAACAAAAACTGTTGATGCAGTTTTAAACCTGATACATTTTACCATCTTTTTCGATCGTATTGTTTTAAATTTGAATTCAGAATACCATACGACATGGAGCTACGCCTAACAAGTCGGATATGCGCCTTGTTAAAGGCAATTGATTTTTGAATAAAAAACATGTTTTATCAAATAAAGGTTTAATTTAATAACGCGTGTTGCCTCCATGGGCATCTACCACAGCTCTCATACGATTAGGCATAGAGTTTATCAACCGCTCTATGAAATTTTGAGGGATCATCTCCCATTCCTCTTCTATGGCAGTTTTCAACTCCTGCATTGTCTGGGCAACTGGCTGACGAGCCCTAACACGTCTTTTTAGCTCGTCCCACATGTGCTCAATGGGGTTCATGTCTGGGCTTCTGGCTGGCCAGTCCATAACTGTGATGTTCACATCCCGAAGATATTCCCTGACGATGCCGGCCGCATGGGCTCTTGCATTATCATGCATAAAAAGGAAATTTGGGCCCACATAGTCCGCGTATGGTATCACGTGAGGTTCTAAGCACTCACGAATGTACCTTTCAGCATTTAATGTTGGCAGCCGTGGTCCTGTAACAACCACAAGTTGAGTTTTGCCGCTCGCGGATATACCGCCCCAGACAGTCCATGAGCCACCGCCATAAGCAACCCTCTCTTCAAAGCAGCATTGTGCGAAACGCTCTCCCTTACGTCGGTAGACCTTCTTCCTTCCATCATTGCCATGTAACACAATTTTAGACTCATCAGAAAAGAGTACACGGCTCCAATCTTGCTGTGTCCAATTTAAATGACTGCGTGCGAAATGAAGGCGCGCTGTTCGGTGGGCTCGCGTTAGTTTGGGCCCATTAGCTGGCTTGTGTGGTACCATATCGCGTTCTTTTAACCTTCTCCGAACAGTTCGAGCGCTCACAGATACTCCGTGGAAGTCGCGAAGTTGGTTTTGTATCTCAATGGAGGTAAGGTGACGATTTCTCAAGCTGGTCGTCACGATGAATCGATCCTGCCTTTCAGTTGTGACCCGAGATCGTGGCCTTCCTTGGCGACGAACAAAGCCGCCAGTCTCTAGGTACCTCCGATAAACATTTCGGACCGCAGATCGACTTAAATTAAGTTGAGCACTCACGTTTCTTTGGCTGTGTCCGGCCTGAATAAGTGCCACAGCTTGGGCGGCGACTTCAGGTGAAGTATCCATAGATTATTGATAGAACCTCACCTTAATGTTAAGAATAAGTAATGTTTGTTGCAAAACCAAAGATATCAATCACTTTTTCAAGAATTAAATCCAAGTAAACCAATAAAACCAAGTTTTCTTAGTATTCGATTGTTTGATATCAACAAACAGGCTCCAAATTGTCTTTTGTTTCTTTAAATTCTGTGTTCGAAATTCAAAAAAAGACTATTGAATGAAATTGTGAATGTGCCAGGTTCAAAACTGCATAAAAACTTTTTGCTCGACCTAATATAAAATTTTAGCTAGGACCAAACGAAACTGAAAATACAAGGTGGGCCAATAGATGTGTCCAGAAGTGTATAAAGAGACGGTAGCGGTAAAAAACCAAGTTTCTGAAATATCGGTCGACAAGAGTCGTCGGGTGAAGCCCGTAGATTGCTCGAATGCATTTTTTTCATCAGTGCTATTGCCCCACATTATTAATCCATACCGTAACACTGATTCAACATACGCATGATATGACATTATTGCCGTTTGGACATTTGTTATGTTCCTAATTTTTCTTAGCGCAAATACAAACTTATTAATTTGTTTTGCGACATTATCGACGTAGGTTTTCCAGTCTTGATCTAAAGTAACGCCTAAAAACTTAGTTTTGGTAACTTTACCAATTTTATTTATATTTATTTTTTCATTCATTTATTATAATACACATATTTATCATATTTTTAAATATTTCTTCAAAAAATAACATTAAAAAAAAACATTTAAAAATACAAAAAATAGTAGCCCACCGGCATCGGGACCAGGGTCCAAGCTGCCGGCGGTCAGGGCTCCTGAGAGAGGAACCTCCGGACAATACGCGCCGTGTCTAGGAGTACTGCCTTCTGGATCAAGCCCTTGATCCAACTGCCTAACGAGAGCCTCCGCAGATGTTGGTCGAGGCTCTTGGCTATTAAGCCATTGGCCGTCACGACTATCGGCACAATGATTGCTCTATCCACTTCCCACATGTCGACAACCTCGCGAGCCAAGTCAAGATATTTAGTTTGTTTATCTTTCTCAGCTTTCACGAGGTTCTCGTCATGAGGGACCGCTATATCAACAATCATTGTGCGACGTTCTAGTCGATCTATCACCACTATGTCAGGCTTATTGGCAACAATAGTCCTGTCAGTGATGATAGATCGATCCCAATACAATGTGACGCTGCCATTCTCGAGAACTGGGTCGGGCACATACCTATAGTACGGTACTTCTGATTCAACAAGATTATATTTAAGATCAAGTTGCTGATGGATAATTCTGGCTACAAGGTTATGTCTGTGCAAATAGTCTCCGTTAGCTAAATGAGAACACCCAAAAATAATGTGTCGGATTGATTCTCCGGGCCGGTGGCATTCCCGACAGATGTCAACCATACCGTTCTTCACAATATATTTCCGGTAGTTGTTCGTCATCATAACTTCGTCCATAATTGCAAAGACAAAACCTTCGGTTTCTCCAAAGAGATCACCAAAGCGTAGCCAGGATACGGACGCTAAAAGATCTACATCGGGCCCATGTTAGGTCCGGTAAAAGCGCCCGTGAAGCTCCTTGCCCTTCCATACTTCCTTGCGTTCATTAGTATCCATTACTATAGGTTTGCGCCAGTTCTCGTTGGCCAAGGAGAGCGGGGTGAGGCCTTTGTCCACCGCCACTACATCTCGGTGCATCCCCACGTCGGTTTCCAGGAAGTATTCCCTGGGACTGCATACCTCACGGTTGTGGAGGGTCTTGGCATTTAAGAAGCCCCGACCCCCACACTTCGGCAGGATATACAGCCTCATCACCGATGATCGTGGGTGATGCATCCGATTTGCGGTAAGCAGAGTGCGGACCCTCCTATCCAGGGCGTCGAGTTCCGTCTGAGTCCATTTGAGTATGCCGAACGAGTACATCAAAACCGGCATGACCCAACCGTTGAAGGCGCGCACCGCCTGATAAAAGACTTTTCAGTACTTTATTCAGGCGGCCAAAGAAGCGCTCCCTCAACGATTGTTTCACGTCAGCAGCATTCCCAAATACCCAAATACTTGTTGTAAGTTTCGGTTGAGCAGAGGGATCTAAGGTGTATGGAATCCGAGAGTTGGGTTCCCACGGATTCCATAATCTCTCCTCGCTTTACATGCACATTTGTCCAAACCAAATTCCATCCTGATGGCACTACTGAAGGTTTCAGTTACCTTCAGTAGCTCCATCAGTTGCAAGTTGTTGGAAGCAAAAAGTTTCAGATCATCCATGTAAAGGTGAGATATGACCTGACCCTGTCTTCTCAACCGGTAGCCTAAACCCGAACCCTGCATATTTATTTTATTATTATATTTAGAATTGTTTGATCGGTTAAATTGTATATATACAGATTTTGATAGATTTAATGATAAAGTATTTTTATTAAGCCATTCTATTAGTTAGGTATGTCAATTGTGTTATTAATGTCAGTTTCATGATCGTCAATTGTATTATGTTTTTATCAGATGTCACAATAATCGAAATGTCATCAGCAAATACATAATAATTATACAATGTAATGATGACATAATGAAGTTAAATTGAATTATTAATAATAAATATATTATAACTGAAAATATAAATTAATACATAACATAATATAATTAATCAATGCAATGTAATGATGACATATCTAATACTTAAAATGAATTGATAGTACTTACCTATACTAATTTAATAAATGAAACCTATACTAAAATAATAAATGTGGAAATGTAATGGATAATTTAATGCCTAATATGGACTAAGTGTCTGAAATAAAAAGATTTTTTTATTTTTATTTTATTTATTTAAATAAGATGCATTTATGATTTATTTATTTATTTAATCTTCATGCAACAAAAGATACAAAGGCGGACTTAATGCCTTAGGCATTCTCTACCAGTCAACCTAGGGTAGTGCAGAGACAAAATGGCAGGTGCATAAAAAAAAAGAAAATATTATTTAAAACAATTATAGAATTATATAAAAAGCTAAAACTAAACATACATATACAAAAGCATATTTAATAAAATATATAGCTATACATACATACAAATATATACTATATATATATATATATATATACACAGAGAAAAGGAGTTTTGAGATGATTCTGCTATTTGTTCAGAAAGTAATTCCGCAACTTCCGCTTAAATGCATACTGACTCGTGGCCGTTCTGATATCAAGAGGTAGCGAATTCCATAGAAGGATAGACTGAATATAGAAGGAGGAATGAACTATGAGAAGGACAAAGCAGTAGGAGATTGTTAGAAGAACGCAGATTCTTGGCGTGTGAAGAACAGAGATATTGGAAGTGAGATATAAGATAAGAAGGAGGGGTAAGAGAGTTGAGCAAAGAAAAAAGAGTTGTCAAAGCTCGCAGACTTCTTCTTTGGCGAATAGGCAACCATTTGAGCTCCGATCTGAAGCTTGAAACATGGTCATATTTCCTCAGGTTAAATATGAACCTGATGCAGTTGTTCAGGAGCCTATCAAGCTTATCCAACAAGACTGCGTTCAGGTCATAGTAGCACACATCACCATAGTCGACTATAGGGAAAATTAAAGTCTGCACAAGCATTGTCTTCGTCTTTGCAGGCAGAAAGTTTCTCAGACGATACAGATAACGCAAAGTCCCATTGACCCTTTGACAGACACTAGAGACCTGACTTTGCCAGCTAAGCGTCGAGTCAAGGTGTAAACCGAGGTCCTTTACCGTAGGGCTGATGGGAATGACGGCACCCTTGTAAATAATAGGAGGTAGAGAACCAACCGCCACTCTACTCATGATGCGTGCACTACCAATGACAATGGCCTGACATTTTGAGGGGTTTACAGACACGCCAAACCTATCAGACCAGTCACTAATAGCACTCAAATCTCGATTCACATCCTCTATAGCGTCTGACAAACTTTCCACCCGCGCAACTGCATACAATTGAAGATCATCGGCATAATGATGATACGCACACCGAAGACAGAGAGTTATAAAATTTATGAAGATGGAGAATAATAATGGAGAAAGAATACCGCCTTGTGGAACACCAGCATCCAGGTCACGCCAACTTGATGAGCTCTCATCAACGCGAACCGACTGCTGACGTCCCCGAAGATAAGAAGAGAACCATTCCAGCGCCTCGGAAGAAACCATAAGATGGGAAAGGATAGATAGGAGTATGTCGTGACTGACGGCGTTAAAGGCATTGGAGAAATCTATTAATACCAACACAGTAACCATTGTGTCCTCCATTGCTTCTCTAATGTCGCCAGTCACTTTAAGAAGAGCGGAGGCTGTACTGTGGCCAGGTCTGAATCCAGACTGGAATGAGCTCACGCGAGGTTGTGTCGGTGAACAAACCCCGAAAACTGCTTGTGCACGCACGCCTCGAGCACTTTAGAAAGGAACGGAAGAATGGAAATTGGACGAAAATGACTCGGTAGGGAGGGATTTGAAATTTTAGGAAGTGGACGGACATAAGCCATACGCCACAGGGATGGGAATTGACCAGAATCGAGAGAAAAGTTAATAATGTGGGCAATGGGTGAAAGGAGAAATTCAAGGATCAGGGTGACCATATGACGACTGATGTCATCATGGCCTACAGCCTTAGATTTAATAGACAGGATAATCTTTTTAATTTCATCCAAGGCGACGGGAGAAAAGTAAAATGGCTCTATGATTGGACTTGGTAGGCCAGAAATGAAATCCACCGTCTGGGACAACATTTGAGAGTTCAAATGACTGGTTGTTGAGAAATGACGGTTGATATCATCCAGACCAATTGTTTTTGGGAAATCCACATGACGTGCCTTACCGACACCAAGAGTTCCTAAGAATTTCCAGATATCGGCAGGAGAAGAAGATGAAATATTATCAAGAATGTGGCGGCATTTGGCGTTTCGTATCACCTGATTACACCGATTTCTCGCAGTTAGATTAGTTATATTAGTAATTGAATTAATATACAGTATGAATAAAATTGGGCCTAACACACTTCCTTGTGGAACGCCATATTTGTTGCTTTTGAGTTCAGAGTCAAAGTCAAGTCAAAGTCAAAGCATTTATTTCAAATAGACCATTTGCAGGCACTTTTGAATAGTCAAATGTCGGTCAGTCCAAGAAAAGTGAAGCTAAATTGCAGAAGAGTGTGGTGTCATGTCGTTGTGTCGATTCACTTTAGTAATTTTATCACGCTGTTGTCTGTTACTAAGATATGTCGATATCCATTCAAGTGCAATGCCTCTAATGCCAATTGCCTCCAATTTTTGTAGAATAGAATTGATGTATCTATATTCCGCTATTTTTCTAGCAGGACACTCAGCATCTCCTGTTTTATGGTTGGAGGGCTTTTTGAAGCGAGTGCAAGTTGCACATTTCGGTGAGTTCGCTTTCTTTGCGCATTCGGACATCGAATGTCCTGTTTCACCGCAGTGGACTCACGTCGAGTTGACCTCTCTACAGGTTTTTGCTGCATGTCCATACTGCTGGCATTTGTAGCATCTCGTAACCAGGGTGAAGTCCCTGACAGGGCAAGAAGTCCAATTTATAAAAATCCTTGTCTGCGAAATTAGAGCTTTTCGTATGTTGGCTGGCTCTTCAACCACGTAGTTACAAGTCTGCGAATCTTTTTTCCCCGATTTGTGACTTAATTTAACCATGGTTAAAAATGGATCCACCAATCGTTGGAAACTTTTCGGCTACATTCTGTTCGTAAATGCACCTGAAGACTTCAGTTTCGGCCAAAGAGGACGGCACTCCTACAACTACAATCCGGGGTTTGCGCTTGTTGGGTTCGTCGGCGGTAAGGCCAAATTCAGATTGCAGGACTGCGTGCTTAATTTTATCCGCGTCATCTTTCGTCTCCGTACTAATTATGACGCCCCCGTTGATAGTCTTATGGACACCACGTATATGCAGCTTGACTTGATCTGGTCGTATCATCTTTTGCACGAGGACTTTTGTTTCGTCACTGGACTTCAATTTGTTGTTGGGATATATGGCCACGGAGTTTAATTTGGTTAGTCGAACGAAATCATTTGTCCCCTTCTTCACCATGTCGGCAAACGAAACAGTACCAGAGACCTTAATCGTCTTTGTCCAACCAGCTCCGAGCATATCTCAAGAAGCACAATATATTGCCGCTCGCTCAATCTGGGTTTCGCAAGGGACATAGTACAGCCACGGCCCTACTTGATGTGGGCGGGAATATCTTCGAGGGCAGAGATAAGGGAATGGGTGCCATGCTTGTCCTACTGGATTTCTCACGTGCTTTTGACTCAATTAATACGTCGCTTCTCCTTTTTAAGCTGTCTTACTACGGATGTCAGCCTGAGACGGTTCAGTGGTTTGAAAGCTACTTGACTCACCGTTCTCAGTTTGTCCAGGTAACAAATGAAAGTAATGGAAGCATTGAGTCCTCTAGTTCAAAGTGCGTGAGCAGGGGTGTGCCCCAGGGATCGATCCTAGGCCCTCTTCTTTTCATCCTGTACAGTGCTGACATCACAAACTGCCTGCTCAACACCAAGTTTCACCTTTATGCGGTTGATTTGCAGATGTATATCTCTTTTCATCCCCAGCAGATTGTCGACACTGTGAAAAGAGTAAATGAGGATTTGGATAGGATCACAGCCTGGTCTATGCGAAATTCACTTGTTTTGAACCCATGTAAATCCAAATACCTGATCATAGGATCAAGAGATTTTTTAAATAAAATGTGTAATGGTACTTTAGATGTAAGGATTGACGGTTGTCCCATTGAGAGGGTGCAGGAAGCTCGAAATCTTGGAGTGATATTTGACGGGCACTTGCAATTTGAGACTCATATTACTGAAGCTGTGCGCAACTGCTTCGACCGTCTCAAGCTTTTGTATCGTGTACGTCCCTACATAAGTGTGGAAATGCGTATCATGCTCTGTGAGTCACTTGTTTTATCCAAGCTGAACTACGCTGACACTGTGTATGGGACGTGTATTCTTGGTAGAAGCGAAAGGTTGATCCAGCGAGTACAAAATGCATGTGATAGATTTTGTTTCAGTGTCCCTCCAAAGTCACACATAACACCATTTTTAAATAAAGGTAATCTAATGAGCATGTCAGATCGCAGAAATCTTCATCTCGCTACCCTACTTTTTGGCACGATACTCACTAAAAAACCGGCCAATCTATATATAATAAACTTACTTGGTCGCGAGACATAAACAAAATTAAAACCAGAGCATCTTCGTACCTTTTATTGACTTAGTCACATAAAACTGCTGCATTCCGTGGGAGTTTCAAATTCGCTGCTAGCAGAATCTGGAATGACTTACCACCGCCTTTTCGAGCTATAAAGACGGTTGGTACTTTTAGTTACAAATATAAACACCATTTACTGCAAATCCAAAAGGAAACAACCACGTAATTTACCTAGGGTGTGAATGGCTTGTATTTGCGACGATTTTGTCGCTCGTGCACAGCGTCTTGTTCTTGCTTCCAACTCAACAAAACATTTCCACTTCACAATTAAACACAGTAACATTTTAGATACACCCGAATCACTTTTAAAATGGACATTTATGTAATAATATGTATTTACCTACACACCTTTTGTTTTGTTTTTCACTCTTTTTTTTTGACAGTTGATTTACCATACGCCCGCGTTCCTCCGTTTGTCTATGGTATTGACAAATGATGTATGTTGGAGCGTTAGGCGTCGGTCTATGATTTACTAATTATTCTTATAGGCACTATTTTTATATGTTATATACACTATTTATATATATATACACACATACATATAAATTCACGAATTTTATATATATATATAATTATATTCTATCTCTTCTTTGTTCATACTTTTTTGATAGACTATTAATAACATCCGTAAATATGTTCGTGACATCACAGCAGGCCCTAACAGAATATCAGCGCTGCGTTATTTATCGTTTTAAATAGCGTAGCATATGCTGAGTTAGGTGTCTTTTTGGCCTCGCACTGATTATATCTTTCTTTTTTCTTTTCATTGTGTATTTTTAGTTTAGATGATTGTGTGAGGCACGAATAAACGTTTTTTCTTTCTTTCCTTCTCTTCTTCGTGAGGTCCAAGATGTGGTCTGTCAAGTTGCACTTTTTCATCAGATCTTCATTGAGGATGCGCTCTTGGATTGCTTTCTGCTTTAAGGATTGATATAGGACTGCCATCTGTGAGATGCCAGATCCTATTTTACGGCACAGGGTTGAAATTATCAATTTCTGCTCTGAGTTGAGTTTGCCATCCGAGGCAATAGAACAAACCTCATTTAAATGCTGGTCAATGGCTGACATACATCTTTGTATCTCGGATGTTTAAACAAGTTCGATTGGGAGATCAGATTGGGCTGGATTTTGCGTCAACGTCTTCGCTGGAGATGCGGAGAGATTCACTCGATCTCTTGAGAAGGGGCTGTTGTCCATTTTATTTATAACTAGTTCACTTATTCTAAGTTTCCATTGTATTTACTAAACTACACACTAGACAAAAATAATCCAAAAACGAAGGTCACTGATATTATTTTATAAAATTAAATATTGCTACTGACCACGTCTGTATGCTACGAATGCTAAAATCGAATCCTAAATATTAAAAAATTGATTTTTTTTTCTGTACGCGTGTGCATCACCTAACTCCAACGGTTTGACCGAATGACCGATTTGGATAAAATTTTGTGTGTATATTTGAGTGGGTCTCTGGATCGTTTCAAAATACAATTGAATCTAGTCGGTGATAACGCAATTGGGTTTCTCCGGACATGGTTTTTTCAGCAATTTCAAAACCCAGGTTATGATTACAAAAAAAAAAAAAACTTTTGTAAGAGGTAATAATATTATAAGTTTATGCCCGTATTAATAAACGTTCCTCAGCCCAAGATCTCGTACTTGATACCAAGCTTGAGGTCTTGATCGTATTAATAAACGAGATTCACAAGCTTAAGCTCAAGCTCAAGTTCGAGCTCAAGCTCAGCTTAGGTTTACGGCATCAGCCGAGTGTTGTCTGATTAATAAACAAAACTCGAAACTTAAGTTTACAACAATCTCTGTACTTGAGCTGCCAGATCATGAGTGTAGACCGACCGGGACTTGAGGTCGTGATTATCGTAGCGCGAAACATGGAGTTTGTAAATATTTTGAGTCGAATTAATTAGGTATTACGACGAAATAGAGAGTACTATTATGCTATTTTATGGCCTTTGCGATATCGTTTATCAAAAATTGATGTAAGAAATGCTTCAAATCCTATTGGATTGCCAAGTAAATAAAAAAAAAATCAGATTTGTTCAAGATTCGGTATTTTATATTCCCATTAAAAGGCATTTTATTTTAAACTTCGGCCAATGTGACGTAATCGTTCACGTAAGCTAAGCTTGAGTACAGCGCATTGAGGAGCTGATCTTGGTAACTGAGATCCTGTACTCATGTGTTTATTAATTAGCAAAGATCTTGAGCTTCTGTCATTGTATAATCGGGGATCAAATGATATCGCACTTGAGGACGGAGTTGAGCATCGTTTATTAATACGGGCTGTAGACTATAAACATTATTTTGTCGCCCGCAGCATAGTACGGGATCACATCCATGAGCCATCTTTTCGTTTAATAACAATGAACACTCAAATGGAAAGGGAAACGGTTGCCTAAAGTTGGTATCTCGGACAGTGAGGAGCGCGCATGACACATGTGACCTTGTTAATCGATATCGATGATAGGGTAGTGGTACTCACGCGCAACTTGTCCTGGCGCGAGGCGGTGATGACGCCGGGGTCGGAGCGCCACGAGCGCAGGAACGTGTACCACAGCGCGCCCGAGCACAGCACGAACAGCAGCGTGGCGCCCGCGCCCACCGCGCCCGCCACGAACACCGCCCAAGTGATGTAGAACCATACCTGCCGACATCACCACCACACCTTATACTTTTTTCTACCTTGCATATTAATATTATCCTACCTAAAACTTACTCCTGCCTGCGGGAACGCTTTTCATACTCTCGTCCTACTGATGCACCTTGCAGGTCGAATCTAAAGAATCTCCTTAAGGGCCAAGCGCCCGAAAAGTGCCTTAAAACAGTGATTTTCTGAGGCCTACTCCTCCGTAACGGCTAAGTCAATTGGTTTGAAAAAAATATATGTTTATTACAGATTCATGAACAATAATATCAACATTTGATTTTTTCGTGCAATTAATACTTTTGTCTAAAAAAAATATTTTACGAATTTCGCTACTTTTCTCTACTCCTTCGAAACGGCTTGGATCTTTAGAAATATTTTTACACAGAAAAATTGGTAGTTAAATATTCTTCAAAGTGAACATCGCTTACATAAATCAATCAATATTTACTAAATAAAATATATATAAAAGTCTGTGCGGGCGCAGGCGGCCAGTCATGCGTTAAGCATTCAGACGGGGAGGCTGTGTCGCTCGGCGCTCCGTTCCCGCCATGGAACGACAGCGCGTTACGTATGTGTTGGCGCGAATGTTTACGAAGATTTTGTATTAGTGTGAGTTTATAGGCTAGCACGCTTGCAGAGGACCCAATATGATAGACATATAGATTTCGGGTGGCAAATAGTCGCTTCGTGCCGTGTAACTTACCGCGTTAGAAGGTATTCACGGCTTGATCAAAATATACTGTATAGCTTATGATAAAAATCATATCACTCTTAATCTGTAACATTATAACAACATTTACGAGACAAAAAAATTTTGCTTGACGTGTAATCTTTAATTTCAGCCATCTACCACACGAACACATTATACAGACAAATTGTGCCCCACTCCTGGAGTTACTCTTGTATCGAGGGTGCGTTCCTAAACATTAAACGCTTACACAAGACGCTCATACTCAGAACGACTATCTGTAGGTCACACAAATCTTTGTTTCGCGCGGGAGTGGAATTAGTGTTGCCAGGCGTCCCGATTTGCGCGGGATGTCCCGATTTTTAGGGGGCTGAGGAAGCGTCCCGATTTGCATCTGATCGGGACGCTAAATGTCCCGATAAATCTCTCTCGAGCAGCGTCTTCTACGTTACTCAATCCACACAATTATAAGTAATCTGTGACTCAATAATCCATCTTCGTTTATCTATTCCTTATATGCAATAAAATGTAACCAACAATATAATTTTAATATAATATTAAAACTTTTAAAACAGCGGGAATTATTCATAACTTCAATATTTTTTTAGTTTTTGTCTTTATTTCTGCACCTGAATCGTGCGAAAGAAATGCCCGGGTGTCAGCATTGTGTGGACCGCCCGGGTGACACCATGGGGCTTATGATGGAAGTGTGCCCTGCTTGAGCGGAGCACCGCTGTTTCGTTATGGGCGCTTTTGGCGGCGGCTGCTCCAAAGCGAGAGGGAATGGGAAGCAGTCGCTTCTTACCGCGAAGGAGTTGACTGCAACCACGAAATAATTGACCGTAACCGCGAAGGAGTTGACAGCAACCGTAAAAGAACGTACACCCTCACGCCCCAGTCGTCTCCGAAGATGTCCCGAGCGAGTCACACAGCAATTTCCGGCCACAATAGATATGGGTTTGCAAACGACGAGCAATGGTAGCTCGTCGTTCGCCCGTTCAATAAGTACCAGGTCCGAGGCGATGCCGCACACGTTTCTCAAAGAGATACCAGGGAAACTGAAGGGACTCGTAGGGCCGATGCCTGCTAGGGCTGCGGGAACGTTTCAAACAGTGCCGGTGCCCCTGGAATGCAAAGATCGACTGAAGAAGTCTGGCTTTTAATCAGTACAAGTTTGCTCTCATTCCACCCCAGAACGGGAGAAATTATTAGATGATTTACCAAATCAAAAAAAAAATTACTGAAAAAGAAACTGTCCCGATCTAAAACCCTAAATCCCGATTTGTTTTGCTGTCTGTCCCGATTTTCATCCAATCGGACCTGGCAACACTAAGTGGAATCCTGACTCGAAGCGCAGCAGTCAATCGCTCAACCACTTTGCCAATAATGTGCGTAGACGCTTTATAAGTTCTTTGTAAATTATTTTCTATGTGCATTTTTTTCAAATAGTTTTAGTAAAGGATGCCGTAGTAGTGAGGACTTATATGTACCTACTCACTCATGCACTTAAATAAAAGAATTTTATCGGCCGCAAAAATAAGTTTGTATTTCCTATTATTTATCGAAAAATATATGACACAAAAGTGATTTCTGCGATCGTAACCGCTTTCAATTACAATAAAATTGTTGACTGAAATAAAAAAAGATATTTTATCCCTTTAAAATGTAAAAATAGGTGAATGTTGCTGAAGCAAATAATATTGTTTTTTTTTTATAATTGGTATAAACTAGTACTTGACTGCGATCCCACCTGATGGTAAGCAGTGATGCAATCATTGATGGTGAGGCACACTAGTTTATTAAATTAAAGTTGAGAAAATTTTTAACCGACTTCTAAAAAAAAAAAGATTCTCAGGTTGTCTGATTTATTTGTATCTTGTTCAGCGATACCTTCGCTAAATATTAACCGACTTTAATTATTCTTTTTAGGGTTCTGTACCTCAAAAAAAAAACCGGAACAAAACAAAACTTTTTTTGCGATTCGGAAAAATCTACGAAACCCAATTTGAGAATTATTTATTAAACTGTTTTCATAAGTAAGTTTGTACAGAACCCTCAGTGCGCGAGTCCAACTCGTGCTTGCCCCGTTATTTTTTGTTTCGAAGGATTTCTCTGATCTAGAACTTTGGAGATAGACCATATGGAAGACTATATGGACTTGCATGTTGATCTAATGGTTACTGGCCCTGACTGCTATGCCGGAGGTAGTGGATTCGATACCCACTCATTTTTAGGGTTCCGTAGCCAAATGGCAAAAAACCCTTACGGATTCGTCATGTCTGTCTGTCTGTCCGTCCGTCCGTGTGTCACAGCCATTTTATTCCAAAACTATAAGAGCTATACTATTGAAACTTAGTAAATAGATGTATTCTGTGAACCGCATTAAGATTTTCACACAAAAATAGAAAAAGAACAATAAATTCTGGGGGTCCCCATACTTAGAACTGAAATCCAATTTTTTTTTTTTCATCATACCCATTCGTCAAATCTATCTAAATCTATGGATAGGTCTTCAAAAATGATATTGAGGTTTTTAATATCATTTTTGTCTAAACGGAATAGTTTGCGCGAGAGACACTTCCAAAGTGGTAAAATGTGTCCCCCCCTGTAACTTCTAAAATAAGAGAATGATAAAACTAAAAAAAAATATATGATGTAACTACATTACCATGCGGCCATGCAAACCGCCAACGAAAATTGGTTTGATCGAGACCTAGTAAGTAATATTTTTTAGTACGTAATAAATCTAAAAAAATAAACAGATAAACAGACGGCAACATCCTATACTATAAAAGTTCCGTTTTTTACTTTTGAGGCACGGAAGCCTAAACATTACAGCAAATATTTTGGGATTGCTTTAATCGCATGTCTGTTTATTGTTTCACCATTTCATAACATAAGATCATGCCAGATCGCTTTGAAGGGGCCACATACTCGTATGTGTAAAATTCACACTATTATAGTGGTACCCTTATTTCACCAATTATGTTCATATTCAATGATTTAATTTTTTTTAAATCGTTCCGTTTGTTTTTGAGCTTATTCGTTACAAACAACAGAATTAAAAAGAAACTGATGTTTACCTCTGTAATGTATTAGATACTTAAGTAGGCCATGCATATTTAAGAAGTATATATCTATGACAGGCGCAAGATGTCTTTTGTTCTGAATAAACCGCTGGACCAAGCTACACGTATATTTTATTCTTAAACATCTCAGTGGCGACGAGGATAAAAATTTAACACATAGGTACTTAATAAATTTATTGAAAAATAGTCATGTCTATAGGCAAGTTGGCAGAGTTCAATGTGAGATCGGGAAATTGGACAATGTATGTAGAGTGAATGGAAATGTTTTTCCAAGTGAATAATATTAAGGAAGAACTTTGGTTACCTTCCTTGATAGCGGCGATGGGTGACGAAGCTTACGAACTGTTGAGTAACCTAACAAGTCCGGAAAAACCTAGTGCAAAAACTTACTCGGTGGTTGTTAGGATTATGACAGATCATTTGCAACCAAAGCCGTCGTTCATGGCGGAGAGGTATCGTTTCCGGCAAAGAAGGCAAAACATGGGTGAATCGATTTCACAATATATTTCGGAACTGAAGAAAATGTCAAAATTTTGTGACTTTAAGGCCGTGTTAGAAGAAAACTTACGAGATCAGCTTGTGTGCGGGTTGCGAAGTGAGCAAATAAGGCAACGACTGTTTACTGAGGAAAATCTGCAATATTCTAACGCCGTGAAAATTTCATGTACTATGGAAGCGGCGGAGAGAGATGCAGCAGCAGTGGAACGGACGGTCGGGAACAACAGCGAGGCTGGTGGCGACCAAGACGTCGCAGCGGGAGCGTTGAACGTGGTGGCTGCGCCAACGAGGAACGAACGCAGTCGTAATAGCCGTGGTAGCCTTCGTGGATTGTCAGCGGAAGGTGCTGGAAAAGCCAGCGGAGCTGATTCGAATAACAATTGTTCTGCGTGTGGGGCTACGGACCACCACAGTGAACAATGTAGATACAGACGATTTATCTGTGGCAGATGTAGACAGAAAGGGCATTTACGTCGAGTTTGTCAAATGCGTTTAAGGGGTAAGCGAGGTCAAAGTGACACCAATAACATTGGAACGCATTTGCAAGCAGCAAGTGGAGTAACTAGACAAATTGACCTTGAAGATCAGTCAGGGGAAGATGAAGGCGAGGAAGACTGGGAGGCTGCAGAAAGTTTGCATCAACTCAGTTTGAATAGTTATAAACCGGTGAGTTTGACCATATGGATAGATGAAAACAAGTTATCTATGGAAACGGTACCGGCATAGTTATAGAAGTATCAGATATAACATTTATCATAAATTGTATTTTGAATTACTTTTGTAATCTACACTTTATGTTATGAAATAATCGAAAAACAGCAGTATTTTAATGAATTTAGTTTGTATAACCTGTTGTTGTATTGTTTCTTTTTCTACACCTACCTAGGTACATACAAATGATAAAGTTTGAGATTTACACGAAACATTTAAGACGTTTAATTAGCCGTGCATCTTAGAACTTCTAGAGCCGTAGGCAAAATATCACTGAATAGGCACGCCTCTCTGCGTCACTGCGTTATCTTTGAGCGGTAGCACGCTCGGTACGGAAAGTCAGTGTGTGCAGGTCTCGTGCGTATGTGTGAGTTCGACGCTCAAGGTCGATCTTGCGCACTATACACCTTAAATCCCTCCACACTCCACAGATTTCTATTCCTACTCCATCACTGCGCGCGCAATACGGTTGTGGAATTCACTACCGCCTGACAGTAGGGGCTGCCTAACCCTTGAATTTTTTTAAAAAACCGGGCAAGTGCGAATCGGACTCGCGCACTGAGGGTTCCGTACAAACTTACCTATAATAATGGTTCACGGTTTATGCATAAGGTTTATGTTTATGATTTTTTTTTTTATATTTGTGTTGATTGTTCAAACCAATTTGCGGTGGGGGTATGCATGGTAACGTACATCGTCATCGTCTGTTGTCGTCTTAGTTTTACTCACTCACATTAGTTTATGTGAAAACTTGTAAATGGCTGTTTTTTTACCTATTTTAAGTTTTGCTGTAACAAGTAGCTCTAAGTTTTCCGAACAGTAATAAAATAAAATAAATAAATATTTTTTTTAGTTTTATCATTCTCTTGTTTTAGAAGTTACAGGGGGGGTTACACATTTTACCACTTTGGAAGTGTCTCTTGCGCAAACTATTCAGTTTAGAAAAAAAAGATATTAGAAAACTCAATATCATTTTTGAAGACCTGTCCATAGATACCCAACATGTATGGGATACAAGAAAAAAAAAATTGAGTTTCAGTTCCAAGTATGGTGAACCTCCATAGAATAGAATAAACTTTATTGTACACCAAAAAGTAACACAGCTTATACAAAAACTTATGGGTACAATGGCGGTCTTATCGCTGAAAGCTGCGATGTTATTTTTCTATTTTTATGTGAAACGTAAAATTCGGAACTACTACTTGAAGTCCTCTCAACCTTAGTTCGGTCTTCGTTCAGTATTGTTATTAAGTTCTCATAGTGATTTCATATTTTTCATAGTATTTATTAGTTTATTATTTTAGCATATATATGTATTTTATTATTATAAATAACTTATTTTATATTTTTCCATTTGAACTATTTGTTATTATGTATTTGTTTATTGTGCAAACCTACCACAGTGTTGTCTTTTTTAACCCAAAGGTTGACTGGTAGAGAATGCCTTGTGGCATTAAGTCCGCCTATGTACCACTATTGTACATGAAGTTTAAATAAATAAATAAATAATTAAAATCTTAATGCGGTTCACAGAATACATCTATCTACTTACCTACATTCAACAGTATGATTATTATAGTTTCGGGAAAAAGTGGCTGTGACATACGGACGGACAGACAGACAAAAAGATAGACAGACATGACGAATCCATAAGGGTTCCGTTTTTTAGGGTTCCGTAGTCGACTAGGAACCCTTATAGTTTCACCATGTCTGTCTGTCCGTCTGTCTGTCCGTCTGTCTGTCTGTCCGTCCTCGCTTAATCTCTGCGACCGTTAGCACTAGAAAGCTGAAATTTGGTACCAATATGTATATCAATCACGCCGACAAAGTGGTAAAATAAAAATTGGAAAAAAAATGTTTTATTAGGGTAGCCCTAGGGGGGCTACCCTAATAAAACATTTCCTATGTAAAGCGGGAAGTGATTTTTTTTTAATTTCAACCCTAACGTGTGATTTATTGCTGGATAGGTATTTAAAAATGAATAGGGGTTTACTAAAATCATTTTTGATAATGTCAATAATTTCGGAAATAATCGCTCCAAAAGTACCCGAAACCTAGTGTCCCTGCGAGTGTCAACGGCATCTGTAAACCGAGAGACATAGCAAACATGTTCCGATGTCACTTTCAAGTGGAGTCTCAGCTTAAAGGTGAGCCGAAAAGAGATGCGGAGGTCGTCGTGTCAGCGGTGCCTGAGCGTGTCACAGCAAAACAAGTTGCTCTAATAATAAAAGGCATGACTCGATGGAAGTCGCCCGGACACGACGGCCTCAGCATCGAACATTTTCAGCATGCCCCCATCTCCCGAGGCTCCTGGGACTGTTTTTTACGCTCTGTATTAGGCACTCCTACCTGCCAAATGAGCTGATGAAGACGGTGGTGGTGCCTATAATTAAAAACAAGACTGGAGATAATTCTAATAAGTGCAACTACCGCCCGATATCATTAGCTACAACCACATCTCTCAAGCAGATTGTCAGGTATTACACAGACAGGAGCACGCCTGTGTATGCAGCCTTTCTTGATCTCTCCAAGGCTTTTGACCTGGTTAGGTATAATATTCTCTGGCATAAATTAAAGTGTACAGGTGTACCGGGTGAGCTTATCAATATTTTTAAGTATTGGTATGCTCACCAAACTAACCGGGTCAAATGGCTTGGAGAATTTTCTGATGAGTACAGGTTGGAGTGTGGAGTGAGACAGGGGGGGTTAACATCTCCTTCACTCTTCAACTTGTATGTGAACGGGCTGATTGTTGAGCTGAGCAACATCAGAGTGGGATGCTCTATTGATGGTCACTGTATCAACAGCATTAGCTACGCTGACGATATGGTGTTGCTCAGCCCAACAGTGGCCGCGCTCAGAAGGCTGATAGGCGTGTGTGAGGAGTATGCGAGAGTACACGGTCTCCTGTACAATGAGCAGAAAAGCGAGCTCATGGTTTTCCAAGCCAGAGGTCGTAAACTGGGGGATGTGGCACCTGCGGCCGTATTATGACATCTTAAAACCATCATGTTTTCTGTGTGAGAAAAGGATAGTGCTATTCGTCCTGTATAGCTCCGTCTCTTTTTCACACCGAAAACATGATGGTTTTAAGAGGTCATAATACGGCCCCTGTGCTGCTGAACGCTGTCGCTCTTCAAAGAGTGAGGGAATTTAAATACCTTGGCCATGTGATCACCGAGGATTTAAAAGATGATAAAGATATAGAAAGAGAGAGGAGGGCGATGGCGGTCCGCTGTAATATGTTGGCACGTAGATTTGCGAGGTGTAGTCTAGAGGTAAAGATCACGTTGTTTAAAGCATTCTATCAAACTCTCTACACCTGCAATCTGTGGGTCAGCTATACGCAGCGGGCCATCAACGCTCTCCGAGTACAATATAATAACGCGTTCAGAGTGCTGGTGGGGCTCCCACGCTACTGTAGTGCATCTGCGATGTTTGCGCACGCGCACACTGACGGCTTTCACACTGTGCTGCGGCGTAGAATCGCCTCATTGATGTTCCGTACGCGTGGGAGCGCCATCACCATCCTGAACGTGCTCAGCCACAAGTTTGACAGCCCCCTTCTGGGACACTGGGTTCAAACTCAAGTGCGCGAGCCTGGGGCCCCAGATGGAGGCAAATACTTAAACTAATTATTATATTTTTTTTTTTTAAATTTACGTAGATATATGTAATGATGACACAATGAATTATTAAAATGAACTGATAATATAATATAATGACAATAATAATATAAATACATAATAATTATACATTGTAATGATGACATAATGAAGTTAAATTGAATTATTAATAATAAATATATTATAACTGAAAATATAAATTAATACATAACATAATATAATTAATCAATGTAATGTAATGATGACATAACTAATACTTAAAATGAATTGATACACTTACCTATACTAAATTAATAAAAGAAACCTATACTAAAATAATAAATTAATAGTGGAAATGTAATAGATAATTTAATGCCTAATATGGACTAAGTGTCTGAAATAAAAAGATTTTTTTTTTATTTTATTTTTATTTTATTTTTATTTTATTTTATTTTTTTTATTTAAAAGTAAAAAACAATGTGTGTGTCCCCCTAACTTTTGAACTATAAGTTTAAAAAATATGAAAAAAATCTAAAAAGTAGAACTTTATAAGGACTTCCTAGGAAAATCATTTTGAACTTGATGGAAAGAACCATTGACTTATATTCTAGTGATAGACAGGCCCTTTCATGGAAAATATTTGTCAAAATATTGAAAAGTTAAAACGAAAATCTGCTGCAGCGCTACATTGGCATTATGTCGTCTAACAGAACTATTAAAATATAAAGCACTGATAGCTTTTAGAGGATATTTTTTTCACCAAAACGTCTTAAGCGCCATGAATTTCGAAGTACTTACGCGTTTAGTTCAACATAGTGTAATGACATGTTATCCATATAGATTTTTATACCGCAGAAGTGACACAGTTTTTTGCCTACAATACTTCATTACAATAAAACTCTATTTCAAAATTTTACCAATAGTCCACGTTAGTGTAAATTCAGAAAACTACGTCTACTACTTAGTGAATTCAAAATCGTGTAAAATAATGAAACCATTTATTGTAATCATCATTCTAAAGGACGCTATCTTTAGTGAATGATGGTCAGGACTAGGGCTTCCATGACGTAATTACGCAATTACGAACTCATTTTAAAGTATTTTCAATTCCGTAACTGAAGATGTCAATTCCGTACTTACGTAGTTATTGGTATCATAAATCAATCAAAATAGTCAACCAATAAAAAAGCATTAAGTATACGTACCATATTAAAGTTATAATGTGGCGACACTATACGATATAAGTACATCGAAACATACAAACGGGGGATTCCCCGCAGTTTATTTTATCGTTCATCAAATCTTGCAAAAAATAGTTCTAAGACGTACAGAATAGAGTTCAAATTTATCAACTCGGCGAGTCGGTGGGGCCGGGGAGTCCCTGGCGAAAAGTCCCTACGACCACTGGGAACTACTATGCTCTTCACTTTCTTAACTAAAACTAAAGTGTAGTTTCATTGCTCAATTGTCGGTTGTTCAGTTCGCATCGCTAGACTCTGGACACAGTTGACACTTGATTACTTAATTGAAAGTTGGTGGTTAATTTGCGCAAATATTAACAATTGCATTGCAGTTGTATCTTTTTCGTGGGTGACTTTGCATGTGTGGAATCTCTTAAAAGATGTAAGTACTTGAACCAAAGCCTTAATCAGTCTTTTAGTATTAAAAGGGAATTAAAAACCCCCTGGAGCATGCATAATTCATACAAAATAATTAGTAAATCAAGCATTTTCTTAAAGTGTATTTATTCCGATTAGATTATAGAATATCTAGGTTCTCAAATACATATTTAATTAAGAACACTAATTAAAACATAAAACAGGTTAATCCATAACCCATAAGAAAAATAAATTATTTACCAAAATTTTGAAATCTCGTCTCTAAATCAGGAATGAATGAACTAAGCATGCTCTGTCCTCTGTCGCCTATTAGAGAAAAAAAAACGTTTGGCTACAAAATACGTAATACGTTTGACGACACGGTTGGCCTAATGGCTGAGCGATTGACTGCTGCGCAGCGTGTCGCGGGTTCGATCCCCGCACGGAACAAATTATATTTGAATGATCTGCAAGTAGTTGTTCCGGGTCTGGGTGTTTGTGTATGTGAGTTTCTTTGTTTGTAAACGCACCCACAATACAGGAAGAAATTCCTAGTGTAGTGCAACGTTTTATTTAAAAAAAAAGTATTTACAATCGTAATGAGTTGGCAACCAATATCATTATTATTAACCTAACTTCCTTTTATTTATTTTTCAGGTCCTCTTCAAATAAGACTGCATACAAGGAGTTTTTGAACAAACGTACACAAAGCTCTATCTGGGAACATTTCTTGAGAGCTGATAATGGACAGAGTGTAGAATGTAAGCATTGTAAAAAAAATTTGAAAATTCCTGGTGGCGCAACTGGAGCGTTACACACTCACATGCGTGCCAAACATATCGGAGGGATGCCGCAAGATCAGGAGTCGCAAAGACCGAGTACGTCAACGTCTAATAGTGGTGTAATTCAAACACGAAAACGTACGAATTCCAATGAACCTTTACAAAAGAAAATTAAACTCACTGATAATTTTTAAATATGGAGGTTCGAGTGACGAGAATGGCTGCACTGGATGGGATACCATTGAGCACATTTTGTACTTCAGAAGATATGAGATATCTTTTTAAAAATTCTGGCTACGATGTGTCGAAATCTTCTGCGACTATAACACAGATAATTCTAAAACAGAGTGATGACACAAATAAATTTAAAAATCAATTGAAAATTATGAAGTCTGAAAATAAAAGATTTACAATCACGTTTGATGAGTGGACGTCTACCCGTAATAGAAGGTATATGAATATAAATATCCACAATAAAGACTTTGATATGGCCAAATATAAAAATTTGGGACTTGTACGGATACAGGGATCAATGCCAGCTGAAGTAGGCACTCAATTATTACAGCAGCGTTTGAGTGACTTCGGTTTAATTCTAGAAGATGACATAATTGCTTTCACAACAGATGGAGCAAGTGTAATGGTCAAAATGGGTAGAAATTTTGACGGCCACCACCAATTGTGTTTGGCTCATGGGATACAACTAGCAGTCCTTGAAGTTTTATATAAAACACAAAAATCTCCAGAACCTGAAGTGCAGGAGGATGTCTCAAATACCGGCGCTGAAGAAGCAGAGGAAATTGAAGAAGATGAGGATGCGTTTATTGTAGAATCGACCAGAGTACCAGAATCGGATTTTTTATACAAAGGTACTATAAAAAAATTAAGAGATCTAATAAAATCTTTTAAAAACTCCTCTTTGAAAAACGACTTGTTGCAAAAGTACATTCTAGAAGAAAATGGTAAAAATATTGACCTAATACTAGACTGTAAAACGCGATGGAACAGCTTGTCAGATATGGTAGGCCGATTCCTCAAATTAAAATCATGCGTTTTTAAGGCGTTATTAGATCTGAAATCGAATATAAATTTTACAGACGAAGAGATCCAAGACCTTCACGACATTCATTACAGCTTGGATGTAATAAAAACTACAGTTATGTCATTATGTCGCCGGGATTCAAACTTATTGACGGCCGACGCTGCGCTTCGATTTATGTTGGAAAAACTTGATCGTCAGTCAAACCATCTCAGTGGAAAACTAGCCATATCTCTTAGAAAGAGAATAAAGGAAAGGCGAACAAATGTATTCGGTGTTTTGCAATATTTGCATAACAATGAGGAATTTTTTAAAACTGCTGCCACTGAATATTTCACGAAACCATCGTCGGATGAAATACGAATGTATATAGTCGAACTGTTGGAACGGTTGAAATATATGGTTGTTGACTACACAAAAATGTACAAATTCACAACCACAACCGAGTGCATCGGACGCAATTGCCACCAGTGACGATGATAACGAGGAGTTGACAATCGCAAAACAGTTGGACAAAGAAATAAACAAAGTGACGGTAAATAAACCAATTTCAACAGTAAACACAGATCTCCATTCCATTATTAGGGTAGAAATGTGCATTTACGACAGCGCTGGCGGCGGTCGCGAAGTGTTTTTGACTGCAGCGTATAATTATTTGCTTTCGATAACACCTACAAGTGTTGAAGCTG
This sequence comes from Mythimna ferrago, assembly GCA_910589285.2. Classification (NCBI taxonomy): domain Eukaryota; kingdom Metazoa; phylum Arthropoda; class Insecta; order Lepidoptera; family Noctuidae; genus Mythimna; species Mythimna ferrago. Next base: position 28,662,881 of record OU342682.1, on the reverse strand, counting down.
AGCGAGCCTTTTCATCAGCCGGATATCTTTGTAATAAGCTAAGAAGTTCCCTGAGTGACAAAACTTTAAATGCTTTGTCATTTATGAGATCATATTTTCAAGAAGAAAGATTATCTTCGGGTCGAAAAAATATGGTTTGACTTTCACTTAACTGATGTACCTACAATGATAAGTTCCTGAATAAATATTTTTTTTGTTTAAATATTGTGTTCATTTTGATAATTCCTTGAATATAAGATAGTAAATGACAATTGTAAAAATTGTAGATACTCTATCTACAATATTTACCAAAAAAATAGGAAAAATTACGTAATTACGGAATTGGAGAAAAAAGTTGCGTAATTAGTTACGTAATTGACATTTCCGTAATTTTGAAAGCCCTAGTCAGGACTGCGCTGCTAATATTTAGTAACAAAACAAACAACAACTATAACTATAGCATAATCAGCTTTTTAATGTTCCCACTGCTGGGACTCAAGCCTTCTCTCTAGGAGAGGGAATGGGCCGTAAACCACCACGCTGGCCCAGTGCGGGTTGGTGAATGTCGCATGTCTTCAAAATATGCCGGTTTTCTTACGATGTTTTCCTTCACCGTTTTGAGAGCAGTGGTGATGAAATAAATTACATAAAAAACTAAAACTTTTTAAAAATCTATTTTCAACTTTATTTTTCGGGGCGAATCAAAAATTGATTCGGAGTCAGAAATTTGCACTTGGTTTAATGATGTAGGGGAAAGCTATAAATATTTGAAGGCACATTCTGAAGGAATAGCATTACTGCAAGGAATAGCCGACTCATTAGAAAACGTTTTCCAGCTTTAGTATCATCAGTTTGAAAGTGTGCAGAGCAGATAAAAGGATATTTTGAAGGAAGCCAGGTGTTTTCACGTCTATCCTCTTAAAGATATTTTATCCATTTTTCTCTTTTCGGCTGACCAGAGTGAACAAACTTGAAATAATTATAATTATAGTTTATGAAGGACGAAATTTCAATAACAGTAATGATCACTTAGTGATGTATCACTTATATTACACATATGACTACAAATTCAACTGAACCTATTTTATATTTGAATACTAATCTATGTATATATAATATCTAGGTAGGTACGTAATACCTGTGCTTACGAATGACAGAATGCTTAACCACAAAACTTAGCGATAAAAACTGATACTCAATGATTTGCTGGCATTTCTTGCTGAGTTTTTACAGTATCGCAAAACAGACGTATTCATAATTATTGAATTTGACGGAATTCATTGGTATCTATTATTTATACAAAAAAAAAAAAAAATTAAATAAAATATTTCAAAAAAAACAAACGGAATAAAACATCATGCAAAGTTCGTGTTCACTAAAGCAGTTGTAGGTAAAAAACCCGATTTTTTGTGGGATGGAACATCTGCATGTTTTAGTCTATGATTGTAAAATGGAAAAGTTTTTAAATAAAATAATATAATTTCTAACATACTATTACGAAATTTGAAGCTATTAAATTGCTTGAATAATAAATTATTTTATTTTCATGACTACTGAATTATTATTTACGTCCCAAATTCACTTTCTTTTGAATTTATAAGCGCCGCTCTCACACTGTATGAACGTCAAAATTGCACTGAAGTCATCAATGTCAATTTGCCTAGAATTCAGTGCAACGGATTCGTTTGAAGTGAGTGTTCAGCACGCCCTATCTAGTACGTGGTACATATATATCGATGGAAAGAACAGTTTTTGTACAAATAAGACAACAAGGTTGTACAAAATAATTTCTGGACTAAGTTTGTGGTATAATCGTATATGCAAGCATTTTTTTCACTTCGTTTACATATTTTATTATCCTGAACGTATCTTCTTTCAAACAAAAAAAGAATTATTAAAATCGGTTCTCGCAATCCAAAATTACAACCGAAAACCAGTTCATAAATGGTTCGATAGATGGCGTTGCGTAATGACGTCATCTTTTTAAAAGTCGATGTTAAGATTTTCCCTGCTTTCATGACCTACAGTGGTAAAATATCGTTTCTTCTTAAATATACAAGGTGTCGTTTTGAAGCTGCAAAATATTTCAGGAGGTAATTATGTTAGTGATTCTCGACCCGAATCAATAATAAAATTAGTAGGTAATTTTTTTTTTTTTTATAACCGCGCTTTTTTTCACACACACAAACACGGAACAATAAAGGGCGTTTTCACACACACTAACTCGCAACGATAGTTTCATAAATAATGTATCATCCAATCATCATCCCGCACGCCACACCCTAGCCACGCCCCCGCGGCCATCGATCAATCGATTTAGTTTAGTGTAATTAAAAAATTAAATAACAAGTATTAGTGATTATTGACCAGGTATCGTATTTTTACATGATTATTTATGAGTTTTATTACAACCTCCTGAAATATTGTGCAGTTTTAAAACTGCACCTTGTATTCGTAATTTTACGAGTGCACAATCGCTGAAATTTCTATTACTTGCATACTGTTTTAGTTATAACCGTCCATTGTGGGCCCGTTTTTAGGGTTCCGTATTTATTAGAGTTCCGTACTTGGTATGACAACGTAACAAATAGCCTTTTTTTAAACTCATAAGTGGGAACACTTATTTCGACGGACGGGAAACTACGGAACCCTACACTGAGCGTGGCCCGACACGCTCTTGGCCGGTTTTTGCCATTTGGCTACGGAACCCTAAAAAGAGTGAAAGAACACTATCTTTCTATTTCGTCATAGTTGCTTATTAGTATGCATTTATACACCGTTAAATTTTAATCGTTTTAATCCCGTGGAGGGTCGATCCGGTACATGAAACACTATCGATTTATAAAGATAAAATTAAAAAATAAAGTACCTCTTTTTCAAAACTCGTATTAATTTACGCATGTACGAAATTAATTTCTTTAAGAAAAAGTCAGCTGAGCGAGTTCAATGACCTGTAGGTACTTTGTACGCAACGCCGACTATTAACTACAGGTCATTGAACTGAAAGATTGACGCCAACTTGAGGGATATTCGGTAATGAAAACTTTATACATTTAGTTTTATTTGCATTTAGTAAGAGATTATTAGCTGCGAACCATTTCGAAAGAACAGCCAGACTTTCGTTAACACGCAAGACATTTCCACAGTATTATATCTTATGGCATTTTACTATAGGGATCTGCAGCTGACGTAGACTCAATTTTCATTTACAAAAGAGAGCAATCCGGGCTACTTATAAAATGGGCCCTCGCAAGCCCCTCAAGAATAAATTCAAAGAAATCGGCATACTTATTCTGCCTTCTCTTCATGTCTTAGAAAGCATTTCATATGTTCGTAAAAACTTAGGACTATTTAAAATTAGAAGCGATTTTAACACGAAATTGTCTTACCCAAATGGAAACTATAGTCAGAATTTTAATTCGATTCCAGATTTGACATTAGCTACTGTAATTTTGTGAAATAATGATACCACATATAATAGTGTAGTGATGAACACAAAAATCGATAAACAATCAGTGTGTGTGCCATCAGTGTGCCAATTAAAGACTAAATTATTGATTTTTATTTAAATAAATACATAATTATTCATAATAATTATTTATTAATTAGTAATCGCTGCTCTATTTTATAAAAAGTTAATATTTTTGTTTTTATATTAAAAACAAAACTTATAATAAAAGAGCCTAGATAGTTTTCAGTATTGGCAACCCGTGCGCGCTCGTGCAGCTATCGCCATTTTGTTTATCGTGTCATTCGGCTTCATTCTCCCAGTCTGACTGCACGAATATCTTATTTCATTGCGAATCGATATTTTGTTGGGTTTTTGTTAAAGTGTTGTTTTTTTTTTTTTATCTGTTATAAACTATTACTTGACTGCGATCCCGCCTGATGGTAAGCAGTGATGCAATCGTTGATGGTGAGGCGCACTAGTTTATTAAGAGCCTATTCACTCTAGCCTTGAAGACACCCAAATTATAATCAGACGGAAAGACCGCAGCAGGCAAACTGTTCCAGTCCTTTGAAGTACGCGGTATAAATGACGAGGCGAAACGCTTAGTCCGGACCGTAGATGTTTCAACAACGTAAGGGTGGATACTCGCCGTGCGTCGGTTTGTCCGATGGTAGAAATGAGATGGCAGAATCAAGTCATGCAATTCCTGCGCACACTCTCCAAAATGCAATCTGTAAAACACCGAAAGGCTGGCTACCCTACGCCTGTGCTCAAGGCTTTGAAGATTGGTCTTAACCAAATCTGGATCACCAATCAGCCTCTTCGCACGCCTTTCCACTGAGTCCAAAGCTGCCAGGTGGCACTTTGCAGCACCAGCCCATATGTGGCTGCAGTACTCCACACACGATCGGACCTGTGCTTTGTATAACATTAAAAGCTGTCTCGGTGTGAAGTACCGTCGGACTTTTGCGAGAACGCCTAGTTTCCTAGCAGCTACTTTGGCTTTGGACTCAATGAACCGCCCAAAATTGAGGTCGGAGGAAATTTCGACACCCAAGAGCTGAAGGCGGTCGGTACAATCCAATGATACATTCTGAAAAGTAGGAGCCGAGGTGAACGGGCTCCTTTTGGCGGCGAACAGACACGCCTGTGTTTTGGCTGCGTTGAATCCCACCAGATTGGTTTCGCCCCACTTGGAGACTGCCTGAAGCGAGATATTCGTACGCTCTACCATAGCCTCTCGTTCGGACCGGATTTGCTCTTTACTAGCCCGAGCACCTGGCAGGTATCTCTCTACAACTGTGCTATCATCTGCATACCCATAGATTCCGGGCATCAGCAGATCATTAATATGCAGCAGGAAAAGAGTTGCAGAGAGCACTGACCCCTGAGGAACTCCGGCATTAGTCGTCATGGGCTCTGATGAGCATCCATCGACAACAACTCGAAGAGACCGTTCTCTCAGGAAGTCTTTTACCCAGTTAATCAGACCAGGAGAAATGCCGTATGCTGGAAGCTTACTCAAGAGGCTAGCATGCCATACCCTGTCGAAGGCCTTCGAGACGTCTAAGGAGACAGCAATTGCTTCCCCATTCTTCTCGAGGGCCTCGCCCCACAAGTGGGTGGCATACACTAGTAGGTCCCCAGCAGATCGATTGCGGCGAAACCCGTACTGTCGGTCACTGAGGAGATCGTTACCTTCTAGGTATGCCATGAGGCGCGAGTTCAATACACGCTCCATAATCTTGCAGAGTATGGAGGTTACCAAAATCGGCCGATAGTTGGTAGGATCGGCACGACTGCCCTTTTTGGGCACGGGTTGCACGTTGGCAAGCTTCCAGGACTTGGGCACTATTCCAGTCCTAAACAAGAGGCGATACAAGCGTGTCAATACAGGAGACAACTCGGGCGCACAAGCCTTGAGAACAATCGCTGGTATACCATCGGGTCCACTAGCTTTATTCACGTCTAGACGACACAGTGCTCTCAGAACTTCTTTGTTCCTTATGCGAACCTCGGGCATCGAAGTGTCGCAGTGAGGTAGAGTCGGTGGAGTAGCACTGCCAGTATCAAGACGAGAATTATGTGTTACGTTGTGTTTGTTGTTACGTTTACAGTTTTTTGTGAACTTTGAGTGAATCTATTTGTTTCGGTTTTCCATCAAAATGGATCCTCAGCCAAGTACATCACAAAAAGACGTGGATGTTTTCTTGTCCCCAAGAAAAAAACGTCCACGAAAAGCTTTCACTGTTACTGAAAAAGTAATGATCTGCAACGCCTACAAATACGTGAAAAATGAAATTTCTGCGCAATTGGAGGCCTTTGAAGTTGTGGAAGAAAATGAATGTATGAGCAAAGTTGCTGACATATTGGGAATAACCTCACGCTCTGTTTGTAACGTTTTGAAGGAAGTAAATAACGGTGCGCCGCCAACTCCTCCTAAAAAAACTTTACCAAAGCGAAGTTTCAAAGATAAAATTGATGAATTTACATTCTCTGCAATACGAAGAATTGTTCATCAGTTCTTTTACCAAAATGAACCTCCAACCATTGCAAAGGTTAGTCAATCAGTCAGACAGTCAAATCAAATCAATCAAATCAAAACATTTATTTCAAATAGACCATTTACAGGCACTTTTCTTTTTACACACATTTACAGTATTATTTTATACCTACATCTTTTATATATAAGTAATGATTCCAAGCTATTATAAAACTTACTATTTTAGATTTTACAAGTGATGAACGATGATTCAGAAATGCCCAAGATTTCCAAAGACACCCTCAGAAAAATTTTGAAGCATCTTAATTTTAAATTTGTTGCACGGTCACGCAAGAGCACACTTATTGATCGAAATGATATAATAACATGGCACCAGCGATACATATGCATACTTGCGATCTATATGTCAGTTTCGACGAGAAGGGAGACATATATATCGCGGGTCTCAAACCATAGGGGCGTATCCACAAAACCCCTACTTTTCAGGAGAGACAAAAAACTTAATAACTTTTCCTTTGATTGAGCCAGCTCGTTGTTTTTTTGCATGTAGCTATATATTTCTACTGCAATTAATGTAGGATTCTTAATTTTAGGGTATTTCCTCTATAACACTAGTTTTTGGTTGATACGCCTATATAGCATGACGACTATACTGTAAAATTCCGTCAAAATACTCCCTGAAATGTATGAAATTTATGGACGTAAAATCTTTTTTCTCAGATTGTTAATATTTATACCAATATTTATTATTACTTAATTGGTGACTTAAAATATTGCTATTTAGGAATGAGAACCCATTGAAATTAACGTTATTTACGTAATTTCAAGAAATCATACGCCTGTCTGGCTTGTCATAAATATTGAGAGGTGTTTTAACTCAAAGAGGAAGTATAAACCAGTTTTGTTCCACAATTTAAAAAAAGGAAATGATTAATAGGTAATTACACAATATTCCCGTGTTTGAAAAGAAAAATAAGCATTATAAAAATAAAATTTATTCATAAATCTGAACATAATTAGGTATTCGAAATATCTTTAAAATCACAAACATTTGAAATTGAGCTGAAACAAAACATAGCTCTCAAAAACGCTGAAGGAAATCATCATGAGGAAACACGGTGAGGAAAGCATTAGTGATGTTTGGTGAATGTCTGATTTCTCACATTCGCGAATTCGAATGCGAATATTGACTTTCAAACAAAGTGCGCGCAAAATATCAGACAGTTTTCACATTTCGTATCAGCCAAATTTAAATCGAACATAACAGAGCCTTAACAGACTAATTGAATGAAGTTTAACACAAAAAGTTTTTCAGGAAACACAGACTCCGGCAGGGAATTTCATTCCTTAGCTATACGCATAATGAGTGTGTTCCCAAACGCTTTGTACGTATGGGTGGAATGTTCACCATGTACCGGTGTCGCAACGCCGTATATCTTGTGGTCCAATGATGGAACGGACTTGGCGGGATTAAATTCTGCAATTCCAATGCACACTCTCCGAAATGTAAACAATAAAAAACCGACAGGCTAACAACTCGGCGTCGATGCTCAAAAGACCATACACGATGAAACTTGTGCTTGATAGAGGTTGTACCGTCTCGTCCTCGCTAAGATCCCGAATTTTTTGGCAGACAGTTTGGCTTTTGCTTCGATGTAGAAGCCGAAATTGAGGGTAGTCGACAGCGGCACCCCAAAAATCTCTGAGATTTGAGAGAGATCTCGGAGAGACTGGATCTGAGATCCATAAGCTCGCTCGCCGGACATGTAACTCTCAACAACAGTGCTATCGTCTGTATACCCAAAGGTACTGGCTTTAAGTAGGTCATTTATGTGCAGCAAGAACAGTGTTGCCGAGAGTACCGACCGCCGAAGGACCCTGGCATTAATATCCATTTGACCCGACGAGCAGCCGTCAATAACTACTCGGATGGATCGATCCCTCAAGAAGTTTACGATCCAATCACACAGACCAGTGGGTAAACCAGAGGAAGGAAGCTTAGCAATGAGACTTTACATAGTTTCAGCTTAGACCCTATCGAAACTCTTCAGGATATCAAGGGAGACTGCAAGCGCTTCCACATGCTTCTCGATGGCCTTGCTTTAGATGTGAATGGCATACGCTAGAAAATCCCCAATAGACCGATTTAGGCGAAAACCGTATTGCCGGTCCATGAGGATGTCGTTTGTTTCTAGGTATGCCAGGAGTAATCTGTTAAACACCCGTTCCATACTCTTACAGAGGATAGACATAACGGAGATGGATAGGTGGTTTGCCAGGTCAGCTCGACTGCCCTTCTTGGGCACAGGCTGAACGGCACTTATTCAGTCTCAGAGAGGCAAAATAGGCGGGTCAAGATTAGAGACAATTCAAGTGCACAAGTTTTAGAACAGCTGCTGGTATCTCATCGAGGCCACTGGCTCTATTCACATCAAAGTTACGCAGAACTCTACGAACGTCCTTCTGATGGATACGATATCCGAAATACTCGTCACGCACCCATCTGGAGAAACGGTTAAATTCATTTGAAAAAATTTGTTATGATTTGAGGTTAACATGTTGTTTCACAATTTGAGATAAAATGTGAAATAAAGTTGTGTGATGGAAAAATATTAAAATATTATTTCCTTTTTGTTTGTCAGAAACATTCGCCAAATATTCGCATGTTTTTTACGAATGCGAATGCAAATATCAAAAAATGTGCAAATATTCGCGAATGCGAATGGGAATATCAAAAAATGTTCGAATATTCGCGAATGCGAATATTTGTTACATTACTTACGGCTATATAGCTTGACAAAATGATTTCAGGTTAAAGTAAAATAAACAGTCGTATGTTCATACGCCTTTATGGTCCGATGCGATTTCCTTGGATCACGATAAAATTGAAAGTCGTACGTGCGTACGTCTCTATGGCACGTCGAAACTGGCCCAATATGCAATAATATTGCTCTTACGTCAATTATACGGCTATTTGGTCTAAAAATAATTCTAGACTCTCCAGCATACGGCAAATAATATTTTTTAATTTATGCAAAAAGTAATTAACACTAAATTATAAGAAAAATTCAGTTAATGTATCGCTTATAGTAGAATCCAATGGCATTAAAAACGAAAAATCACATTTTTGCATATACGCCCCTATGGTTTGAGACCCGCGATATTATCAAAATGAAACTTGGGTTAACGCAGGTAAGGCTAACATTTATACACAAAATGAATTTATATACATTTTACATTAAATTTAATAGTAATATTGAATGTTCATGTACTATATTTATTTTAAGGTCATACTGTAAAAAAAACTTGGGTGGACAAGAAAGTCACATCATCTCGACAAGCGTTTTTGGAGGGACTGACCACTGTATTAAAAAATCCATCTGGAAAAGGCAAACGTCTCATAATTAGCCATATAGGTAGTGAAGAAGGCTTCCTGGAAGAGGGGCTCATGATTTTTGAAGCAAAGAAAAATTGTGAAGATTACCATGATGAGATGAATGCAGTTTGTTTTGAGGAGTGGTTCGCTGGAGTCTTACCAAAATTAAGACCAAACTCAATTGTGGTGATGGATAATGCACCTTACCACTCCCGAATATTGGAAACGGCACCAAAAATGAGCTGGAAAAAAGCTGCCATTCAAGATTGGCTTTTAAATAAAAATATTCATTACGAACCAGATATGGTTAAAGCTACGCTTTTAGAACTGATTCCACATAACGAGTCTTTTAATAAGTACGCTGTAGACGAAATGGCAGCACAACATGGGATCACGGTTTTAAGACTGCCCCCTTACCATTGCGAGCTAAACCCTATCGAATTGATATGGGCGCAGGTAAAGGGGCATGTAGCTCAAAATAATAAAACTTTCAAATTGACAGACGTGAGAAATTTATTTCAGGAAGGCATTCAAAAAATTACGGCTACCGAATGGTCTAAATGCGTATCCCATGTTGTCAAAGAAGAGGAAAAAATGAGTAGGCTAGATATGTTAATTGACAATATCACAGACACATTTATAATAAACTAGCTTTTGCCCGCGCGGCTTCGCTCCCGCTCTTCCCTACTTCAGCCTACTATACCCTACCCCACTCTACTCTACCCTAAAAAAAAAAAAAAACAGTAGGTCTTATGTCCGTCTCCTGGTTTTAAGCTACCTCCCCACCAATTTTCAGCCAAATCGGTTCAGCCGTTCTTGAGTTATAAGTGGTGTAACTAACACGACTTTCTTTTATATATATAGATGTTACAGAAAGTGACAGCGATAGCGAAAATTAACTAGCTTAAATTATTACCATAATACATCTATCTGTTTTATTTGTCATGTTCCTTCATGATCACATTTTTTTATTTATTTTACACACAATTATAAAAGAAAAGTCTCAGATCGTTAATTAATCGTCGAAACTAAATTATCGGTTCAGAAATATTTAATTTCCTGATATACTTAGTTTACGAGAGTACAATTATAAACGAGAAGAATCGATCCGGAAATATTCCATTTCCATATCGAATAATTTCGCAACGTCACTATTTAGTACTTGTCATAACGTTGCAACACTGAAATTGTCAAATCTGGAATCGAATTAAAATTCCGAGTATAGCTACGACTAGCACGTCATTCTTAATGGGAGAGTCGTACCGGGCGGCGGCCGCTCTAGCGACACGTGGGGTTGCGATAGTCGTTGGTAGGCATCAGGAGTTGGGACTCGAGGTGGCGCTGCGCAAATCCGAAGCCATATGTTTTCACGGCCGCGGCCCTCGGAACGCGCCACCATCGGGTTCCCAATTAACGGTAGGAGGAGTTCGCACCGGCGCGGCGTCGGGTCGTCGATGAGGTACCTGGGACTCATCCTCGACATCCAACGGAATTTCAAGGAGCATTTCCGACGTCTGGCTCCCAAACTGAACCGGACTGGAGCCGCTCTCAAGCGGCTCCTGCCCAACCTTGGGGGTCCAGACGCCTCCTGCCAGAGGCTCTACGCGGGGATCGTTCGGTCCATGGCCCTCTACGGGGCGTCGCTGTGGACGCCGTCGCTGCAAAAGCGACCGGCGGCCATACTGAACGCCTACCAGAGGGTCATGGCAATACGGATGGTGCGGAGATACCGCAAGATTTCCCGCGAAGCAGCGAGCCATCTGGCTGGCCTGCCACCGTGGGATCTGAAGGCAACAGTCCTTGCACACATGCAAGATATGCGCGTGGAGATGCAACGCCGGGGAGAAAGTCCACTGCCGCGACAGGTCACGGCATGGTGGACAGTCGTCAAAATTTGCGGCGGTAAGTCCCCTCTTTGAGGCGTGGCTGGAAAGATCTCACGGCGTCCTTACCTTCCGCATGACGCCGGTCCTCACCGGACATGGCAAGTTCGGGAGGTTCCTGTTCCGGATTAAAGCAGAAGTGACGCCCGGGTGTCGCCACTGTGCGGAACGCCCGGAGGACACGGTGGAGCACAAAGTCGAGGTGTGCCCTGCTTGGGTGGAGCATCGCCGTGCCCTCGTGGGGGTGATCGGCGGCGGAGACCTCTCGCGCCGGGCCTTGGTTGAGGCTATGGTCCGAAGCGAGGAGGAGTGGCAGGCGGTCGCCGACTTCTGCGAAGCAGTAATGCTCGCAAAGGAGGAGGCTGACCGCATCAGGCAACGGCGCTCTTGCCGCCGCCGGGATTCCGATCCCGATTTCCAGCCACCGTAGGCGCGGGCTTGCGGACAGTGAGCAATGGGTCGACGGCGCGCACTGTTCCCGCGCGCCTTAAAGAGTTGTCAGCAACAGCAGGGGCCCAGCCGGGTCGAAGCCTACTGGTCGAAGACTACTAATTCCGTGGGATATACAGTCTCATCACCGATGACCGTGGATGATGCATCCGATTTGTGGTAAGCAGTGTGCGGACCTTCCTATCCAGGGCGTCGAATTCTGTCTGAGTTCATTTGAGTATGCCTAAAGAGTACATCAAAACCGGCATGACCCAACCGTTGAAGGCGCGCACCTTATTCCCACCTGATAAGAGACTATTTAGTACCTTATTCAGGCGGCCAAAGAAGCGCTCCCTCAACGATTGTTTCACGTCAGTAGCGTTGATACTAACCTAACGCTTCCAACATACCCAAATACTTCTAAGTTTCGGTTGAGCAGATGGATCTAAGGAATATGGAATCCGAGAGTTGAGTTCCCACGGATTCCATAATCTCCCCTCGCTTTACATGCATGACTGCACATGTGTCCTCACCAAATTCCACCCTGATCGCACTACTGAAGGTTTCAGTTACCTTCAGTAGCTCCATCAGTTGCAAGTTGTTGGGGGCAAAGAGTTTCAGATCATCCATGTAAAGAAGATGAGATATGACCTGACCCCCTCTTCTCAACTGGTAGCCTAAGCCCGAACCCTCCAGCAGTGTGCTGAGAGGGTTCAAGGCTAGACAAAACCACAGTGGACTCAGACTGTCGCCCTGGAATATGCCACGCTCAATCCTTATCGGTTCGCTGTTCACCCGAATTTGTCGACATCCTGGATAGTGAAGAACCGTTCTCCACTGCCCCATAGAGGACATCAGGAAGGTGCGCAGTGTTGCATCCACTTTATACAGTTCCAGCACCCTCATGAGCCATGTATGAGGAACAGAGTCATAGGCCTTCTTATAGCCTATCCAACATGTCGACAGATCCTTTCGGGAACGTCGAACCTGTTGGCTAATGGCGATATCGATGAGAAGAAGCTCCTTAGTACCGCGGGACCCGTTCCTATATCCATTCTGAGAGGCAGACATGATAGAATTTGTTTCAATGAATGAATTTGTTTGAATGTTTCTGAGTATTAATTTTAGCTCTCAATATGGATGTAAGGACTTTATAGACCGTCGGCAAACACGTGATCGGTCTATAATTTTTAGGTTCCGCAGTACTACCTGATTTGTGGAGCAGGTGGGTATATATATATGGTATGTATATGGTATTATTATTATTATTATTCCCATAAAGAAAATCTCATATGAAAAAGCCATTTATAATATATACACCGTTACTTTTTAGTCGTTTTGATCCCGTGGAGGGTCGAACCGGTGCATGAAACACTATCGATTTGTAAAGATAAAATTATAATAATAATAATAATAATTCATTTATTTGCCTGAAACATGGTGGTACAGATCTTAAAATACAACAAGTACAAGGTTCTTCATGTTCCGTCTTATTTTACAGCATGCAAATTTTAATTCGGACTAATTTTCTTTTTTTTATATAATCAAATTCTTACAAACAATCCCACTTTATATGTCTATTAAATAAATGCAAATCAATTAAATTAAATAACAAAAACAATAAAATGAATCACAAATGTCACTAAGTTTATATAAATGCAAAACAAAAGAAAATGTCAATAAATTAAAATAAAAATGTCAAAAATTTAAAATAAAAATGTCAATAAATTAAATCATAAATGTCAAACAAAAAAAATATAAATAAAATGTCAAAAAGTTATATTATAAATGTAAAAAAAATAATAATAATAATTCATTCTATAATTAAGTTTTATATCTGGCACCGCTTCTTATTCATATTATAATTAAAAAATTAATTTACAGTGTAAAAACAATTTTCAATAAGCCATGTTTTGAGCTCTTTTTGAAAAAAATTCGTTGGCAATTCTCTTATTTGTTTAGGTAACTTATTGAATATTTTAATTGCCATACGACTCGTGTTTTTGTGGCAAAATGCTGTTCCACACCTAGGCATCGCTAATTTTGTTGGATCCTTGGACATTTTACCCATCTTGTAGACATTTTCGCTATCTGCTTTACTGAAAAGAGTAGGATGTTTTTTTACAAATACTCCCATTTCCAATATATATAAACACGTTAGAGTCAATAATTTATGCTCTTTTAAACTGGGTCTGCACGATTCTAACGGACCAATACCAAACACAGCTCTCAAGCACTTTTTTTGAACAATAAAGGCCGTCACTGTCTCTAGAATTGCCCCATATTATTAATCCGTATCTTAACACGGATGAGACGTATCCATGATAAGCCATCAGAGCAGCATTTCTTCCTACAGTTTTCCAAGATTTCTTAGTGCAAATGCAAAGCTGTTCAGCCTGGTACATATATTATCAATGTGTTTTTTCCAATTACAATTTCTATCAATTAATATGCCTAAAAATTTTGTACAGTCAACTTCTTCAATTGTATTACCACGACCAATAATTTTCAATGCTTGATTTGCCATTTTATAGTTACAAAAACTAATATATTTTGTTTTAGAAATGTTGACATTTAAATTGTTTTGCTCAAACCATTCCAGTATGGCTTCTACGGCAACATTTATTCGGTGTTCATATCGTTCATTTTTATTCTCTTTATTTATTACAAGTGAAATATCATCAGCAAATAAAACGCACTTATCCTTTATTACTACTGGCAAATCATTTATGTATAGAAGAAAAAGTAATGGCCCCAATATGCTACCTTGAGGTACACCATACGTTTTTATTCTATACTGAGATTTATACTTAACTTCTCTATCTTTATTTATTCCTAAATTTTCAACGCTTTGTTGCCTATTACTTAAGTAATCTTTCAGCCAATTTAACGCTTTTCCCCTTATTCCGTAATTTTCGCATTTTTTGAGCAAAATATCATGTTTGACAGAGTCAAATGCTCTACTCATATCAAAAAATATCGCAGTGACTGGTTTTTTCTTATCAATGTTTTCGGTAATTAATTTAATCAGTTGATAACAAGCTAATGCAGTTGATTTTCCTCTTTGAAATCCATTTTGTTCTGGTCTTATTATTTTGTTTCTCTATAAATGAGACAATCCTCTTACACATTGCTTTTTCATATATTTTTGAAATCACGGGTATTAAGGCCACTAGACGGTAATTATTTATATCTAGTTTGCAATTTTTTTTATATAAAGGCTTTACTAATGAGAATTTTAATTTGTCCGGATATTTTTCTTCAAAGAAACTTACACTGATTAGATGAGCTAAAATAGGTGACAGTATATCAGCACATGATTTTATAATTTGTGTCGATATATCATCATACCCCACAGCGTTAGTACTATTTAGCGATGAAATTATTTTACTTATTTCATTTGGTGTGCAGGGTTCGATATATATACTATTACTATTACTTATGTTATTAATATTAGTCATGAGATTATTTTTATTATTAGTTATGTCTATGTTTGTAGAGTAAATAAAGTGATTATTGAAAGCTTCCGCTATTTCTTCAGGTTTATCTATCAATGTGTCGTTTAGGTCAATCGCTTTGATAAATTCTGGACCTCTATATTTAGATTTATTTTTAATTAATTTCCAGGTCGCGCTACACTTGTTTTTAGCTTTCATAATAAAGTCGTCAGAAGCTTGTTTTTTGGACACATTAATGCACCTTTTTAATAGTTTCGGATATTTATCATATTTTAATTTGTTTTTTCCGGGACTTATTTTTATGATATTTTGATTTTAGATATCTTTTTGAAAGGCATGACTTTTTTATACCTTTACTTATCCAGTTCAAAGTAGGCGAATGACAATTGACTTTAATTTTTTGCAAAGGGAAATTTAACATATAAAAAAGACTAAAAATTTCATGGAAATTGTTAAAAGCTGTATTCGGATCCATTTCGTCATAAACTTCCTGCCATTTCAGGTTCAAGAGACACTCTCTAAATTTTGAATATATTCCTGGCTATAATTTCTTTTGTATATAAAATAATGCGATTGAGCAGGCTTATTTGATGTTATTATTAATGGAAATGTTAATATCTGAGCAGTATTATGATCCGAGAGATGTAACTCATATGTCTCACCGGAAGAGTCTGAGATATTAGTAATAATATTATGATCTATACAAGATGTTAGTCGGGTTGGAGCATTTATTTTGAGAGTCAAGTTATAATTTAGAAGTATATTGTTTAATATGGTGGCATTCTTATTTGTGACAAGTGTATTTATGTTTAGATCTCCGACCAATATAATAATTTTTATTTTTTCTGTCACTTAGTTTATGCAATAGAGACTCAAGTTTATTAAAAAATACTGCAATATTCGAATTGGGGGTCCTATACACACACACAATAATGCAATTGTATAGTGGTATTTCTATGCCACAGCATTCGAAAACTTTCTCTACTGCCATTTCTTTACATAATTGTATTATTTTGCATTCAAGGTACTGTTTTTAAAATACATACCCCACCCCTATTTTCCTTTTTACGAGAGTATGAAGACGCAAGTTTAAAGTCATTCAAACATATACTTATTTCATTGTTAGCTCTAACAAATGTTTCTGAAAAACATAATATTTGGATATTTTCAAGCCTGTCATTAAGCTCAGATAGACATATCTCTATTGAAGGAAGTTTATTCAGTAATCCTGCAATATTTTGATGTAGTAGTTGTATATTTTGACATTTAACTTTAGCATGTTGTTTTAGGTTGTTATTTAAACTAGAGACGAAATGTTCTCTACATTAGGTTCCTTGATGTTGGAGAGGTAATTTTGGCCTGTATACATACTAAGATAACACTTCAAATTGTCAAAAATATTCTTGAAACCATAGTTATTCAGTACTCCATTTTGTTTATAAAACATAGAATCATCATAAGTCAGATTTAAATTAGAGTCAAATATCATCGCATACTCATGGGTGCAGATATCCTGGTAAAGTAAATTGCTAAATGTTTCTACTCTTGAGTTAAACAAAGAGCTATATCCATTAAATTTATAGGTAGGTAAACAGAGTAAAATATTAGTATGTTGAATTGAAAATAATGTGGTCCTTATACTAGTAACTAAATTAAAATAATTGTCCGTTTTTCTGAAATCTTTTTCGCCTATCAAAATAATACAATAGTCTTTCTTTTAATTAAAAAATAAAATACTTTTTTTTTAATAACTCGAACCAATTCTCGCATAAATGAATAAATAATGCAAACTATTAGTAGACACCATTCCACAATAACAATAATAATGCGTACACCTAATCAACGTGGACTCACTAAAAATAGCCAATCCTTGATCAAACACGCCTCCAAACCCTATTTGATTGGCCATGCGACGCGGCGCGCGACCCGTGCGCCCCGCCCTTCCCGCGCGCTAAGTGCATCGCGTGAGTGACACGTCATGGAATAATTCAGTTTCCCTCAAGACGTCATAGGTGTGGTGTCGTCGCGCGAAAATAATGGCGTCTCGGAATTATGTGTATTCCAACCTGGAATTAGTGACGAAATCGCGAGTCTTGTTGCGCAGGCGACTCCACGTTTTTACAGTGCCAAACCAGCTTTCTTTGTGTTAAACGTGCAAGATTATGTATCCAAAGGAATGCTATGCTCTTGTGAAGTCTATCTAACCAGTGACGATTCGGAGGTGATTAGTTATTAGGTTTATAACAGCCCCTAAGACGACCCATTGACCCAGAACTCTTTAAACTTTGAACAATTTAACGTGTCGTTTAAGTGAACAATTTAAGTGTTAAATAAATAAAAATACAAAGGCGATTTAGGTAAGTACCTAATAGAACTTTTTTTTAAATAATTGTAACAGAACTTTTTTTAAATCATTGTAATCAAAATTATTGATTCCACATTTTTAAATACGCCATAACTAGCAGGCCTGTAGAGATTTATTTTTACATGTAATGTAATTAATTACCTAACACTTTAAGCATAAGTAATTATTTTATTAGGTATGTCTTAGGCACAAAGCAGTTAAGTCCGCCCTAAGTCTGTAAAAGTATGAAGGAAATTGGGAATCATTTTATTTGTTTTACGCAAAGATCAGCTGAGCGAGTCAACGACCTTACTTGAGCGGGCGACCGACGTAGGTACTATCTCGTGGCGTTACCAATTGTTTCATGTATTTTGAGAGTATTACCTTATCACTTGCTGTTTTTTTTTTATTTTAAAAGTTACATCGCTCTACGAGCTTCAATAATGCGAAACGATTAAAATTTAACGGTGTATATATACATATAATATATATACACCGTTAAATTTTAATCGTTTTAATCCTTTGAACCGGTGGTTTCACTTATAAAATACTATTCATCCAAAGCTTGTAGAGCGATGTAACTTTTAAAATAAAAAATATAGATAGCTTCGACAGATGGTCGTCGAAGCTTTTGGCTATAAGGCCATTAGCGGTCACGACAATCGGCACAATGATAGCCGAGTCCACATTCCACATGTCGACAACCTCGTGTGCTAAGTCAAGATATTTTATTTGTTTTTCTTTCTCAGCTTTCACGAGATTCTCGTCATGCGGGATGGTAACATCGACTATCATTGCACGGCGCGCTAATCGGTCAATCACCACTATGTCCGGCTTATTAGCAACAATAGTCCGGTCAGTAATGATAGACCGATCCCAGTACAACGTGACATGATCATTTTCAAGAACTGGGTCGGGCACATACCTGTAATACGGTACCTCAGAATCCACTAGGTTGTACTTCAAAGCAAGTTGTTGCTGAAGAATCCTGGCTACTTGGTTATGCCTGAGCAAGTACTCGCCGTTAGCCAGAAGAGAACAACCAGAGATAATATGTCTGATAGACTCACCCGGACGATGGCATGCCCGACACACGTCAATCGTCCCGTCCTTCATAATATGTCTCCGATAGTTGTTCGTCAAGATAACTTCGTCCATGATTGCACAGTCAAAACCTTCAGTTTCTCCGAAGAGGTTGCTGAATCGTAACCAGGCCACGGACGCCGAAAAATCTACATCAGGCTCATGAAGAGCGCCCGTGGAGCTCCTTGCCTTTCCACACTTCCTTGCGGTCATCAGTAGTAAGTACCACAGGTTTGCGCCAGTTCTCTTTAGCCATGGATAACGGGGTGAGTCCCTTGTCCACTGCGACCACATCGCGGTGCATACCCACGTCGGTTTTGAGAAAAAATTCTCTGAGGCTGCACACCTCGCGGTTGTGTAGTCTTTGCGTTCAGAAAGCCACGACCTCCACACTTCCGCGGGATGTACAGTCTCATCACCGACGATCGTGGGTGATGCATCCGATTTGCGGTCAGCAATGTACGGACTCGCCTATCCAGAGCGTCTAACTCGGTCTGAGTCTATTTGAGTATGCCGAAAGAGTACATTAAAACCGGCATGACCCAACCGTTGAAGGCGCGCACCTTATTTTCGCCTGACAGCAGGCTGTTTTAAACCTTTTTCAGGCGGCCAAAGAAGCGCTCCTTCAAAGATTGCTTCATGTCAGTGACGTTAATGCCTAACGCTTCCGACATACCCAAATACTTCTAGGTTTCGGTCGAGGAGAGGGATCTAAGGTGTATGGAATCCGAGAGTTGAACCCCCTCAGATTCTATAATCTCCCCTCGCTTTACATGCATGACTGCACATTTATCCACACCAACTTCCATCCTGATGGCACTACTGAAAGTTTCCGTTACCTTCAGTAGTTCCATCAGTCGTAATTAGTTGGGGGCAATGAGTTTCAGATCATCCATGTAAAGAAGGTGAGATAAAACCTGACCACCTCTTCTCAACCGATAGCCCAAGCCTGAATCCTCTAGCAATGTGCTTAGAGGATTCAGGGCTAGGCAGAACCAAAGTGGACTCAGACTGTCGCCCTGGAATATTCCCCGTTTAATCCAAATAGGCTCATCGTCCCCCCGGATCGATCGACATCCCGGATAGCGAAGGACTGTGTTCCATTCCCCCATACATGACTCAAGAAAGGTACGTAGAGTTGCATCTATTTTATACAACTCTAGCACCCTCATGAGCCATGTATGTGGAACAGAGTCATAGGCCTTCTTGTAATCTATCCAGCATGTCGACATATTCTTGCGGGATCGACGAACCTGTTGGCTTATGGCCATATCAATGAGGAGTAGCTCCTTAGTACCACGTGACCCGTTCCTACATCCATTCTGAGAGGCAGACATAATTGAGTTGTTTTCAATGTGCTTGTTAATTTTTGTTCTCAGTTTATAGACCGTCGACAAGCATGTTATCGGTCTATAATTCTTGGGTTCCGCAGTACTGCCTGTCTTATGGAGCAGATGGGTAATGCCAGTTGTTAGAAACTGAGGTAGCGACAAGCGACACAAACTTTCTGCTTCAGGAAGTCGATGCGCTCCGTGGCGCGAGCTAAGTATTCTCGAGGGCTAATTCCAGTACCCGAGAACGCTCGCCTCATGTAGCGCATCACACGTGGTCGTGTATTGCCCTCCCTGAAGCAGTATAGTTTACCAATGAGTGCTCTGGCCCCATCGACACGCCTCTCAATCCTATATTGCCAGGCAGGGACGGCAGGCTTTGGTCGAGTAGCTCCGTCACAACTTGGTAGTTTTACGTTGGCTAAACGACATGCCGCAATAGCCCCGCAATAGAGGATCGAGTGCGTATCAACGAGGTTTAGGCTGCACTTGAACACATTCTCAAGCAGCGAGTCCAGAGCACACACTAGCGCCCTATTTTTTTTTGTGCATAGGTAACCGGGGTAGACGAGGTCTAAGAGCGATTGGAGTCGATCTTTACTCGCGGAGTGCAGCCGTTCTTGTCAACATTCGTCATTGTATGAATTGTCGATAAAACTATAGTTAATTGAATTTTTAATACGAAATTAGATAAGAAAATATTTGACTTTTGTTGTCAGTGGGTTGCCAGCTTATTTTTTATTATTATTATTATTATTTATTTAATTCAGATTCTTACATCCATATTATGTTAGTAGCACTTAAAAACTATGTTAGTAACATTGCTATATATAATGGACAGTGATTGGTATTTAACATTGATACAGTATGTATTTGAGTTGGCTATTGATATTTTCTACATCTTCTGAGCCACGTTTTCATGAAAGTTAGAGATCACTTTGATGTGTACCAGAGACGGATGACATTTTAGTATTGTTATTTTCAAAATTTAATTTTCCAAATATGTTGATTTGATGATTCTCAAAAATTTGTTACTAACTATATTTTTTTTTTTTTTTTGTTAAATCTCAAGATAATCATCTAAATTATTCAAAAAAGTATTTGTCCAACAAAATTTATAGTTTAATCAAAGAGTCCCCTCCTTCCAACATGTATCAATAAGCGAGGTCATCATAAATGATTACTAACCAGCTGATTATTTTTTTGTTACATAATTTATATTCATTTAATTTAACAGTCCTATTGTCAAAGTGTTTTTATCAATATCAGACTCTAAGAAAGTGCTATGGACTTCTATAAGTGCTAAAGGACGCTATTCTTAGTTTAAGCAAAACCGTATAAAAATAAGTTAGAGTTAAATTACTTATTAGTGTTTTAGGCTAGATTGTAATCAATTATTAAGAAATTTATTCTTAATAATAAGGGGAAAAAAATATTGTCCTACAAATTACGTTATCCCGGTATCTCTGTTAGCTACCACAATCGAGAGTTGGGTGTAGGAAATTGTTGGGCGTCTCATCAAAATGAAGCTTCTCACGGAAAATTAGCTTGATAGTAATAAAGGAAAAAAGTACTAGGGAACCCGGACTATAAGTCATATTACACGATAAAATTACTTCAATACGATGTTTAAAGCACTTCGAGTCGCGTAACTCTTACTTATACGACGAAAATGTTTGTTGGGCAGTAAGGTCGAAGCCTACTGGGGCCATAGGTTGTGCAAAAGAGAACCCCGGAGTCCTGGAACGAAAACAAAGAAGGAACATAGAAGTGGGTTTTAGTTAGTAAAAGTCTGACACGCCCACCCGCTCCGCCCTAGAGCGGGAGAAGTAATTGAATGATTTCCCACCAAGAAAAAAACCTAATGACAAGTTTTTTAAACCTTTTCTAAAAGTGATGTCTATTTCTTTTCATAGAGATTCAAGACACATTTTCCTGGCACATTTTATGACCATCAGTTTGGTTTAGTATCATTAAGTATGAAACCCCTGGGCGCAGGTAGCAATACTACCATGAGCACCAGTAGCAGTTAACAGGCTTCCATAAGGGTTACCTTAGTGGCGAGGTACACGCTGAGCGGGAAGATGTTCTTGAGGTCGTCGTCGAATAGCAGGTTGCTGAGGAAGTGCAGCGCGCCGTAGAAGCACACCAGTAGGAAGGCCTTTACCACGTACAGTGCGTCCATTTCCAGCACCAGCCCCGTCAGGTAGAACGCAATAAACGGCATCACTACCACACACCACCATCTGAATTTCTGTCAAAGAAAAACCACTTTAGAAAATCTTTACATTATTGAGATTTTATGAAAACTTTACATTATTGAGATTGGGAAAAAAGTGATGGAAAATTCTCGAAAGAAAATAATTTTGCTGGTATCATTTTTTAGCGTCAAATATACAAAAGCCCAACCCAACCCAACCCGGGAATCTTTAAGTCGAGAGTGAATAGGTTTCTTCTAGGTAAGCGCGTTCCATCGTCGACCGCATCGTCGCTTTCCATCAGGTGAGATAGCGGTCAAGCGCGAACCTAACAACAATAAAAATAAAAAAAAGAGATTAAAAGACAATGAGCAAAACTGTATTGAATCTGGTATACCCCTCCAATAGCAATGACATATATATCGTTGGATAGGTCTTTTTAACTGGAACAACATTTACTATGACAGCTTTGTTGAATTGATTGTCCATTCTGAGTTTTAGGTTAAAAACAAGGTAAAATTAAAAAAAAAATATTGAAGCTGGTACACTCCTCCAATAGCAATAACATATACATTGTGGGGTAGGTCTTTTTAACTGGAACAACATTTACTACGACAGCTTTGTTGATCCAGTCGCCTAACGAGAGCCTCCTAAGGTGTTGGTCGAGGCTCTTGGCTATTAAGCCATTGGCTGAAACGACTTATCGGTACAATGATCGCTGAATCCACTTCCCACATGTCGACAACCTCGCGAGCCAAGTCAATATACTTGACTTGTTTATCTTTCTCAGCTTTCACGAGGTTCTCGTCATGCGGAAGGGATATGTCAACAATCATTGCACGCCTCTCGCTTCGGTCCACCAGTAGGTAGTATGGCACCTCCGATTCCACAAGAGAGTACTTCAGAGCAAGTTGCTGATGGCTAACAAGGGCCTGGCTACAAGGTTGTGTCTATGCAAGTATTCCCTGTTAGCTAGACGAGAACAACCAGAGACAATGTGGCGGATTGATTCACCCGGTCGGTGACATGCCCGACAGATGTCAACCGTGCCGTCCTTCACAATAAATCTCCGGTTGTTATTCGTCATGATAACTTCATCCATAATTGCACAGACAAAACCTTCGGTTTCCCCAAAGAGGTCACCGACGCGCAGCCAGGCTACGAACGCTTATTATTTTGTTATACACTCGAGAGCAAAAAAATCGCACATCATAACTCTTTTTGTTAAGGCAGATTTTGTCATGAATGTGAATAATTATTGAAAACATGTTGTACACTAATTGAAAGCCTATTTAATTACCTTTCTAATAATATGAAATACCGCGTAAAAAAATATCCTTAAAAGGGTTTAGAGCACAAAATCCAACAAATGGTAAAAATTACCAAATTTCACTTAAGAAAGAATGAGAATCAAACTTAAAATTCTTGGTCATCCTGTTTGTCAATAAAGTGTATTCTCTCCCTTAGCCTTACTTACAGCTGTTACTCGATTTTTCATCAGCCGTATTAAATTTACCATGAAATCTTAGGGTATAACGTCACACTTCTCGTCAATGACAAATTGAAGCTCTTGGAGGCGTGGAGAGCCAGGCTGTCTGCGCTAAGTCTTCTTTCAAGGTCATTCCAGATATGCTCAATTGGATTAACATCAGAACGACGAGCTGGCCTCTCTATCGCAATGATTCCAACGTCTTACATGTAGTCACAAACTTTCTAGCGACATGCGATCTGGTGCTGTTCTGCATTAAGGAAAAAAAATCTACCATAAGCCACACAAGTGGCTTCACACATTCTTCGAGCACTTTTTTGATGTATCATAAAGCCGTCAACCCTCTCGATATCAGGCCAGTAATGGCCCAGTGATGAATACAATTTGAATTTTAGTGTCCAACATTATGCCACCCCAATTCGCCTCCAAAACCCACTTCTTCGCTTATGCAGCATTGTTAAAAGTGCCCTGATGACCTTCTGTAGACCCTGCAGCATCGATCATGGTCATCTAGGTCATTCTGCACTTATCAGAAAACACAACAGCTTGTCATTAGGCATACATCCAATTTAAGTGTTTCGTGGCAAAATATTGTCGCGCTTGTCGGTGAGCTGTGGTTAATTTGGTTCCATTTGAGGAGTGATGTATAGTCAGGCCTGCTTCATCCAGTCTTTTCCTAATCGTCCACTGACTTATACTGATATTGCAAACTTCTTGAAGCTTTTGTGTCAGTTCAATCGTGTTCAGTAGCCGATTTCTCAAAGTACTTGTTACAGAAAACCGATAATCACGCCCTGATCCTATGCGCCACCGGCCACATCCTAGTCGCCGAATATACCCACGGGTCTCTTAAAACTTCTGGTATGCCAGACGAACAGGAAAACAGCTGAAATTTAGCTATCGGGCGACTTCATTTTGATTATGGCCTGCTTTGGGCAAGGCAATAACTTGAACAGCTTCTGCGGGCGTGGTATCCATATTTTTCCAGTAAATCTGTCTGTTTCTAATAGAGACGTTATCACCTTAACGGAAACTGATTAAAACCCCAAAACAGCACCCTTTTTGTAGCTCTAGGTAAAGGTGCAAGTAGTGAAATGTAAATGGGTGAATTTAGGGAATTGGGTATGCCACTGGTTTTTGTGAGTTACGTGAAGGTCACTGACCTTAATTTTGTGTTTTTATAAAGCTAACTTTGTATGCTTCAATTTTGCTTAATAATTTGTACTCAATAACTTTAGATTAAAAAAAAAACAGTATTAAACGAAATTACAAGCCATGTGCGATTTTTTTGCTCTCAAGTGTATTTGAATTTACTTGATTATTTTAATTTGATTATAGGTTTTGACTTTACTTATTATTTTGATGTACCTATAATAATTTGATTAACTTTTGATTTTGATTATTTTATTTGTTTAATGTTTGATTGCTTTATTTGAAACTTTTAGTATGATTTTGATATTTTATGTAATTTTGATGTATTATTTGATTATTTTATTTTGATTTTAATGTTTTGACTTTACCAATTTTAATTTTATTATAAATTTGACATTGTTTATTTATTATTTTTGTTACATATGAATTTTATTTGATTTTAATTTGATTATAAGTTTAACGTTATTTATTATTTTGATGTATATTAATTTGATTAATGTTTAATTTTAATTATTTGAGTTTGGTTGTAGGTTTGACAATGTTTATTATTTTAATGTATATTAATTTGATAATGTTTTGATATTGATTATTTTCTTTGATTATTTTAATTCGATTTTGATATTTTATTTGATTTTGATATTTAATTTAATTTTGATGTATTATTTGATTATTTTAATTTGATTTTGATTATTATATTATATTATTATATCTAGCCTATACCGTCCCACTGCTGGGCAAAGGCCTCCCTCCACTCCTTCCAATGTTCCCGGTTTTGACCCACCTCTTTCCAATTCCCAAGGAAGACATCCAAGTCGTCCCGCCATCTCCTTCTTGGTCTGCCGCAGCCCCCGTCGTGCGATTTCAGGGCACCAATTTTGCGTTTTACTGGCCCACCGCTCGATAGGCATGCGGCAGACATGTCCAGCCCAGTCCCACTTAAGTTGGGCAGCCTTCTGAACTACGTCAACGATTTGCGTTTTGTAGCGCAGTGTAGTGTTTCGAACGCGATCCGTTATTTTAACACCTAGTATCATGCTAAGTTTGGACCTTTGGATGTTAGTCAAAGACCAAGTCTGTGCACCATAGGTCAGAATGGGGAAAATACACATATCCATTAGCTTTCGCTTGAGTGACGTAGGCAAGCTGCCTTTGAATAGTTCTTTCATGGACCAGTAACTCTTCCACTATTTTCTGTTCGGCGTGTTATTTCCTTGTCTTGCCTTGCCTGGAAAGAAATCACTTGGCCCAAGTACAGATATTCCTGGATATATTGTATATTCTCCCCACCTACATATATGTTGCTTTTAGAACCATTGGTCATGATCTTAGTCTTCGACATGTTCATCTTGAGTCCAGCCTTAAGGCTTGCGTCGCTAAGGTCTTGTAGCGTTTGCTCAAGTCCAGCGGCTGAGGGAGAAACGAGGACAATGTCATCCGCGAAGCGTAGATTGGTCAATCTCGCTTCGCCAATGGAAATACCGCTCTCTTCCCATTTGTCTGCCAACGTCTTGAAGACTTCTTCAAGAGTGCTTGTGAACAATTTTGGAGATAACGGGTCACCCTGTTTGACTCCCGTGAGAATTTCGAATTTAGGACCTAACGTTTCAAGTTTTATGGCAGCGGTACTTTGTGTGTAAATATTTTGCAGCAGTTGAATATAGGTCAGTTCTATTCCCTATTTCGTCAGTGCATCAAATATTGCAGAATGTGTGATGCTATCAAAGGCTTTGGAGTAGTCCACAAATTCTTCGAAAAAAAGATACAGTGGGGCTTTATATTCGTGGTATTTTTCAACTATTTGATTGATGGTGTGCAATTGATCGGTGGTGGAAAGTCCTCGACGGAAGCCTGCTTGTTCTGGAGGCTGTTTTAAATCAAGTTGACTAGATATACGTGTTTCTATAATTTTAATAAAGGTTTTATAGACATGGGAGATCAAACTAATTGGTCTATAATTATTGATGTCGGACTTATCACCCTTTAATTTAATTTTGATGTATTATTTGATTATTTTAATTTGATTTTGATTAAGTATTTTAATTTTATTTAATGATTTATTTTTTACCTATGTTGCTGTGCCCTTACAGGGTCCATAAATGTTCCTTAGCTTTAAGCCTATTGTAACATCCTTAATCACATTATGGTATGCAAATAAATAAATGAAAATGAAATGACGCTAGTTGGTCTACATCGGGCCCATGAAGGGCTCGGAAAAAGCGTCCAGGAAGTTCCTTACTCTGGCATTATTATTATTATTATTTCTTTTATTTTTCTTAAATACATATTTTTGATATTTTCAAATATTTCTTATAACAAATATATCATTCAATTGCTAGCATTGCCAATCTGTTTCAACAGCTTTTTAAAGTGGAGTCTCCTTTGGGAACGACATCACAGATGATCGATGTTGACTGTAATGCTGGAGATGTAGCCAAAGATGTGGCACACATTATTAAGGGTATGGTAAGAGGTAAATCTCCTGGACATGACAGCCTCAGCATCGAGCATCTACAAAATGCAGGCTGTCACTTGCCGAGGGTTCTAGCCATGTTTTTTAATCCGTGTGTTAGCCACTCTTACTTACCTGATAATTTGATGTACACTGTTGTTGTACCAATAGCTAAAAATAAAACTGGAGATACATATTGTGATGCGTTAAATTATAGACCAATCTCATTAGCCTCGGTTATAGCAAAAATACTGGACAGTCTGCTTAACCAACATCTGGGCAGGAATATCAAGCTCCATGATGCGCAATTCGGATTTAGATCTGGTTTGTCTACGGAAAGTGCCATCATGTGTCTCAAGCAGACTGTACAATATTACAGTGATCGAAAGACTCCTATCTATGCATGCTTCCTAGATCTCTCAAAAGCTTTCGACCTGGCGTCGTATAACAAGCTATGGGAGAAGCTGCAGACTGAGACAGAGTGCAGTCCGGAAGTTATTTCTATTTTTAGATATTGGTACAACAACCAGAAAAATTGTGTCAGATGGGCAGGCTCTTTTTCGGACGAATACAGGTTGCAGTGCGGGGTGAGGCAGGGTGGTCTGACCTCACCTAAGCTCTTCAACCTGTACATAAACCAACTCATCGGTGAGCTCAGCAGTGCCAACGTCGGGTGCTATATAGACGGTGTATGTGTCAACAATATCAGCTACGCAGATGACATGGTACTGCTGAGTCCATCGATAAGTGGTTTGCGAAAGTTGCAGTCTTATGCGGAAGCCCATGGGCTCAGATACAACGCCCAGAAAAGTAAAATGCTAGTTTTTAAAGGGCGCGGTAAAAGTTATTTGACTGTACCCTCAGTCACCTTGGCGGGTACCACTTTAAACAGAGTCACACAGTTTAAGTATCTGGGCCATTGGGTTTCCGAAGACCTTAGAGATAACGCAGACATTGAGAGAGCACGTAGGGCGTTGGCTGTCCGGTGTAATATGTTGGCCCGCAGGTTCGCACATGGCAGTAATCAAGTGAAAGTTACTCTTTTTAAGTCTTACTGCCAAACACTTTACACGTGCAGTCTGTGGGTTAACTTCACACTGGGAGCATATAGCGCCTTACGTGTTCAATACAATAACGCGTTTAGGGTGTTGCTGGGGCTACCACGGTTCTGCAGTGCCTCCACCATATTTGCAGAAGCGCACACTGATGGCTTTCATGCCCTTATTAGGAAGCAATGTGCGTCACTGCTCAGCCGTGTTAGGGCCAGTAGCAATCATATTGTGAACGTGTTTGCGGACAGGTGGGACTCTCCACTGCTGCACCACTGGATACGCTTGCACGCTGCACGGTGAGCACTGGGCGGTTCCCCCTCACCGCACAAAATGTGTGTAGTTTTTGTATGTTTTTATTTTGTTTCTTTTTTTGTATGTCTCTTTTTGTTTGTGTATTGTAAACTATGTTTATTTATTTTTGTTATCGTTGTGTGTTGTATTAATACTGTATGTGTTGTTTAAATAGTGTTGTTGTACCTATGGATAGAAACGTCTGAAATAAACGTTTATTATTATTATTGTTATTCTCATTTATTCATAAATATTACATATAAATCACATTTTTAAATATTTCAATATAAAAAAAAAACATTTAAAAATATAAAAAATAGTTACCCACCGGTATCGGGAACAGGGTCCAAGCTACCGGCGGTCAGGGCTCCAGAGAAAGGAACCTCCTAACAATACGAGCCGTGTCCAGGAGTACCGCTTTCTGAATCAAGCCCTTGATCCAGCTACCTAACGCGAGCCTCCTCAGATGTTGGTCGAGGCTCTTGGCTATTAAGCCATTACCCGACACGACTATCGGTACAATGATTGCCGAGTCTACATCCCACATGTCGACAACCTCGCGAGCCAAGTCGATATACTTGATTTGTTTATCTTTCTCAGCTTTCACGAGGTTCTCGTCATGCGGAACGGATATATCAACAATCATTGCACGCCTCTCGCTTCGGTCCACCACCACTATATCAGGCTTATTGGCTACAATAGTCCTGTCAGTGATGATGGACCGATATTATTATTATTATTATTATTATAGCAACCTCTCAAAGGAGTATTTTCACTGATACACTGATATGCTATACAACCTTAACATGAAATACACTACAAACTTAACTATAGGAGTCATTTGTCATACATACACTAAAACTATTACAATACTTAACGCGACAGGCCTGTTGGTCTAGTGGTTAGTGACCCTGACTGCTATGCCGGAGGTCGTGGGTTCGATTCCCACCCAGGACAAATGTTTGAGTGATGAGCACGATCATTTGTTCTGTGTCTGGGTGTAATTTATCTATAATATGTATGTATTTAGAAATATATAAGTATGTTTATCAGTTGTCTAGTACCCATAACACAAGCTCTGCTTAGCTTGGGACTAGACGGCGCTGTGTGATAGTTGTGGAATATTATTATTATTATTATCTCCTTTATTAATTTTTTTACATGTTACATATACAAGGTGCAGTTTTAAAACTGCACAATATTTCAGGAGGTTGTAATAAAACTCATAAATAATCATGTAAAAAAACGATACCTGGTCAATAATCAGTAATACTTGTTATTTAATTGTTTAATTACACTAAACTAAATCGATTGATCGATGGCCGCGGGGGCGTGGCTAGGGTGTGGCGTGCGGGATGATGATTGGATGATACATTATTTATGAAACTATCGTTGCGAGTTAGTGTGTGTGAAAACGCCCTTTATTGTTCCGTGTTTGTGTGTGTGAAAAAAAGCGCGGTTATAAAAAAAAAAAAAAATACCTACTTATTTTATTATTGATTCGGGTCGAGAATCACTAACATAATTACCTCCTGAAATATTTTGCAGCTTCAAAACGACACCTTGTATATTTTTAAATATTTCTTAAAAAACAATTAAAAAAAAACATTTAAAAATATAAAAAACAGTATCCCACCGGTATCGGGAACGGGGTCCAAGCTACCGGTGGTTAGGGCTCCAAAGAAAGGAACCTCCTAACGATACGAGCCGTGTCCAGAAGAACTGCTTTCTGAATCAAGCCCTTGATCCAGTCGCCTAACGAGAGCCTCCTAAGGTGTTGGTCGAGGCTCTTGGTTATTAAGCCATTGGCTGACACAACTATCGGTACAATGATCGCTGAGTCCACTTCCCACATGTCGACAACCTCGCGAGCCAAGTCAATATACTTGATTTGTTTATCTTTCTCGGCTTTCACGAGGTTCTCGTCTTGTGGAACGGATATGTCAACAATCATTGCACGCCTCTCGCTTCGGTCCACCACCACTATATCAGGCTTATTGGCCACAATAGTCCTGTCAGTGATAATGGACCGATCCCAGTACAACGTGATATCGCCACTATCGAGAACTGGGTCGGGCACATACCTGTAATATGGCACCTCCGATTCCACAAGAGAGTACTTCAGAGCAAGTTGCTGATGGATAATCCTGGCTACAAGGTTGTGTCTATGCAAGTATTCCCCGTTAGCTAGACGAGAACAACCAGAGATAATGTGGCGGATTGATTCACCCGGTCGGTGACATGCCCGACAGATGTCTACCGTGCCGTCCTTCACAATAAATCTCCGATAGTTATTCGTCATGATAACTTCGTCCATTTATTATTATTATTATTATTACTTTAATTGCCGAAATTATTCCGAGTCGACCTCAAAGTAACAGTGACAGGTCTTTGTTTGACTCACTTTTCAAAGTGAGCCAAGTAAAAAGGCGGCACGCCGAAATAGACAAAGAATGTTATGTTTTGTCTCAATTTTCTTACTTGTTTCGTATATATGCTTCTCACTTTCGCACTTCCCTACAGTCGCATGGCTACATCTAGAGGTTTATAATCTAAGCAAGGCAATGATATTCAAATAAACAGACTCTGACCAACGAAAGATGGAACTGAATTATTTGTTAAAGTCCATATGGCACTGTCAAAAATGTGTCGTTGACATTTCAAACTTCATTCATCTTGTGTTTACGTGCATCTTATTTTCCTTCATTTTATTATAATAATGCTTTAAACAATAAATAATTCGACAAGAAGGCTTCTCTTCAAGATGATTGATAAAGTCAAAACCAAAAAAAAAATAGATTAATCTGTACAGAAAATGCGACGGCTGGATACTATACGTTCATATATAGGTTAGTGTTTTGAATATCTAGTAAAATAGCTTGATACTTTTCGATTATTTATAACAAATTGCAATGAGTAATAATTTAATATACTTTTTAGGAGATATAGACAATGAGCAGGTGAAACTTTAAATTACCAGAACGGCAAAGGCATTGAAAACTCTTGAAGAAATTGAAATATCGACTTCTGAATCACAATACACAAAAAATAATATTTTCAATGACAGGTATTTTTCTCCTTTCAGACCTTTTAAATTTAACAATCATTTACTATTGTTTATAGGAGACGCTTATGGATGACTAAATTAAATAATAGGCATATTGTTGTATTATATTATGACATTTGATTGTTTTAATTATGTCTTATTTTTAGTGGTATCATTAAACTGTTTCGAAATAATTGTGATTTCCGTTTTCAGACTTAAGGGGCCGGCGGAGGATGAATTTCCATACAAACGTAATACCACGCTCATTTGCAGTTGGAGCATATATCCAACATATTATGATGATATTCGGTTAAAGACAATATTTATCTAGGTTCCTACGTCGAGAATATTAGAAATATTGTTATTTTTAATACAAGAAAAGCCAAATGGCATGTTTTGCCATTTACGCTATAAAAAAGTGCGAAATACAATTTGCTTAAATTTCTTTTTGTTTTTTTAAAAAAGAAAGACGTAGGAACCTAGATAAATATTGTCTATAACCAAATATCATCATAATATGTTGGAAATATGCTCCAACTGCAAATGAGCGTGGTATTACGTTTGTATGGAAATTCATCCTCCGCCGGCCCCTTAATTCATTAAACCCCAAGCGAACGCCGGCGTTCGCGCACCTATTGTCTTTCTATTGTGTCTGTATTGTGTGTGATTGAAAGGTTAAGTGTGAGGACACTGAAAAGAATAAAAAAGAAGGTTCTATTTTTGCTTCCATTCTACTCCTTTCCAATTTGTAATTCTAAACCTTAACAATCTAAATATAACTTTTTTCTGGAAGCCAAAATTATTTTTATGTAATATTTGTATTATATTTGTCTTAGAACAGGATAGCGGCTAGTAGACGAGCCGATGCTGCGTTGTCTGTCTCGATTTATACATCATCAAGCCAACCGTCGCATCGCGCGATGCACTAAGTTTCCCGCGATATATTTTGTTGAAATATTGTGGGTATAGTGAGAAAGTTGGTTTGTAACACGCGTTCGTTATCCTACTTCACGTATTATTCCGTGGACAATGGTGTGGGTTATACTTCTTTTTACTCCTGTGATAAAACTACTGTAAATTGATTCTGTATTGTATAACTGACACTGACTGCTCAGCATCCCGATGTAGACATGTTCCACTCTTGTGTACGATTGTTTTTGGAAAAGTGCAAATAATGCTTTGGAGGTTGATTCGACCTCTTATTCATGTTATATTACTATTGTTATTTATGATTATTTCTTTTTGTATCTTTTTGTTGTTGTTTTGTTTTTATTATTTGTAATACCTATTGTTTTTATATTGTTTTTTATTTTAATTTTTAAATATTAATTTTTGGACCTGCACCTTTACTATAATGATAATTTTAATGAGGATGATAATGTTAATGATAATGATAATGATTATGTGATTTATTTTATTCTTATTTTTATTTTTTGTTGTATTGTAACTTAATAATGACTCTCTGCACGTATTGGTTTCGACTGTTAGTGCAGAGAGTACCTGTAATAGAAATAAATAAATAAATAATAAATAAACTGTTTTTTGTCCCAAATAAATAAAATAAAAAATAAATAAAATAAAATAAATAAAAGTAACTACCATGGCACATTTTATATAATATTTAGTTACGTACCTAAGTACCTTTTATAGTATTATTATCACACAAATACACTAGTATCAATATTTATGTACCAAAGTATGGATTATATTTATATAGGTTATATTTATTTCTTTATGTATGTTTTATTTACCATCATCCGTGCGTCACTGCGGGGTGCCAGCTGAAAACCAGCGCTGGGTGTTTGACGCCCAACAATTGCTGAGTTGGTGACTCTTTCGGTTCAGGCACAGTCACTGCAACTGTATTGTATATCTGTACCATTTTTTAATATTATTATTTTATGTTGTTGTATATTGTGTTGCTTGCGCCGAATAAATGCTATTCTATTCTAAACTCCAAGCATAGCCCTTTCCATCGCCCTTTGAATGACTTTGAGTCTTCTTATGAGGCCCATTGTAAGTGACTACGTTTCGGAGCCATAAGTCATCACGGGCAACACGCACTGGTCATAGACTTTCGTCTTGAGACACTGTGGTATATTGGACGAGGAGACACCGCGCAGCTTCCCGAACGCCGCCCAGCCGAGTCGGATTCGACGATTGACCTCTTTCTCGAAGAACCTACCCAACTGGACCGTCTGTCCCAGATAAACGTAATCGTCCACAACTTCGAGTGTACAGTCTCCGATCTTAATAGGAGTGGGCGCTACATGGATGTTAACCATAACTTTGGTTTTGTCCATGTTCATTTTAAGTCCCACTCTTTCGGAAGCTCTACTGAGGTCACCGAGCATTGTACAGAGTTCCTACGTAGTCTCAGCGATGACTATTATGTCGTCGGCAAACCGAAGGTGAGTGATGTACTCGCCGTTGACATTAATGCCTAGTCCTCTCCATTCCAGAACCTTAAAGACATCCTCCATTGCGGCCGTGAACAGTTTCGGAGAAATAACGTCTCCCTGTCTCACATCTCGCTGCAAGAGGATAGGTTTCGATGTCTGATCTTGAAGTCGGACTGACATGGTAGCGTTTTTGTACAAACACTTCAGCACTTCGATGTACCGATAGTCAATCTGGCACCGTTGGAGAGACTACAGTATAGCCCACGTCTCGATCGAATCAAAGGCTTTCTCGTAGTCCACAAACGCTAAGCAGAGAGGCTGATTATACTCTTCAGTCTTCTGTATAATCTGCCGCAGCGTATGTATGTGGTCCACGGTACTAAAGCCTTTTCGGAATCCGGCTTGTTCGGGAGGCTGGAAGTCGTCGAACCTGCGCGAGACGGTTCGTGATGACTCTGGAAAACAGCTTGTAGACATGGCTCAGAAGCGAGATGGGCCTGTAATTCTTAAGCAGGGCATTATCGGCCTTCTTAAAGAAAAGTACCACCACGCCTCTGCTCCATGCCCGTGGCGTTTTTCCCTCGAGTATGAAGGAATTAAATAGCTTCTGAAGGGCCTTTAAGACCGGTTTTCCACCTGCTTTCAGGAGTTCGGCCGTAATTCCGTCCTCACCCGACGCCTTGTTGTTTTACAGCTGCTTCAGAGCCATACTAATCTCGTACAGGCTGACGGCCGGGATATCTTCGGTATAGTGTCGAGTCAATCTAGCTCTTGGGTCATTTGCTAGATTTGCAGCGGGTTTAATGATAGACGTGTATAACTGTCCATAAAAGGCCTTGATCTCTCCCAAAAGCTCCGATTTGAAGGAAATGACTCTGCCATCGTCGGTCTTCAGTTTTGTTAGCTGGCTCTGTCCAATAGACAAATCTCGTGCGAAAAATTTAGAGCCCTTGTTCTGCTCAATCGCCTCTTTAATCTTCTCGGTATTAAAGCGACGAAAGTCGCATTTCAGAGATTTTGATATCTGTCTATTGAGTTGCCGGTATCTGTACGTATCGTCTGAAGACTGCAGAATCATCTCACGCCTCTCCCTCATGAGCTCAAGAGTCGGATCCGAGAGCCTTTTTATTTTCTTATTTGTACGGTGAGTCTTGAAAAATTTTGACCCGACCGTGTGGACAGTTTCCACGAACCCATCATTATATTCGTCCACGGAGCTCCCTAGGCACTCGAAACGGTTGTGGAGTTCCAGCTGAAAGCACTCGGAGTTTTGGATCTGGATCTGTCGGACGGAGCGTAGACTTCACCAGTCGAGACCTTTCAAGCTTGATGTTGATATTCAATGTGCCTCTTACCATGCGGTGATCGCTTTCAGTTTTCACCGCATTGATCACAGAGACATCATTGAATATTTGCTTCTTCGTCGACAGGATGAAGTCAATCTCATTTCTAGTTGCACCGTCGGGACTTTGCCAGTTTTACCTTCTATGCTCACGCTTTTTGAAGAAGGAGTTCATCATGTAGAGGCCCTTCTTCTCCATAAAGCTGGCCAGTAGGTGTCCCCGGTGGTTCCGACGTCAAAATCCAAATTGCCCCACTCGCAGCTCGTCACCGTCTCGTTTGCTCAGTTTCGCGTTACAGTCCCCCATGACTACGGTGAAGTGAGTTTTATGACCATGCATGGTTCTGGATACATCCTCATACATGGTCTCTACTTCATCGTCGGGGTGTGTCGAGGTCGGGGCATAAACCTGCATGACCTTCAGCGAATATCTTGATGATATTCTGAGTATCAGGTACGCCACCCTGGTCGACACACTCTCGATCCTCGCCACATTGTTTACAAGGGACTTGTGGACGAAAAACCCGACACCACCCTGGGACCGCTGGTCACCCTCCCGAAAATAGAACAGGTTACCGGATTTGAGAATTATCGTGTCCTCCCCCTGTCTTCGGACTCCAGGTAATCCTACAATACTCCAGCGTAACCTGCTCAACTCCTCCTCAAATTCGGTTACCTTCTCATCGGACCTCAGTGTACGCGTGTTAAATGTTGCCAGGTACAGTCGTTTTCTTTTTAAGGGGTAGCCGGATCTCTTCCGGAGATTCTTCGCACCCCTTGCCTCGCCATTGCCTTGATTTTTTAAATTAAAAAAAAGGTCCAAGAAAGAGGAAGTAATTATGCGAGTGCGCTGTTCTAACAGTTTGAGTTTGTCATACCCTACCCATGGAGTTTTGGGTCGAATTGTAATAAGGAATGTTTTTTAAGCACAGTAAGCACTGCCTAACAGTGTTATATACCTACTTAGACTTTACAAATATTTCCAACTTATACGCGAACAAATTCACGGGCAAGAGATATTGATTATAATAAAACAAAATCAAACAAAAACCTAATAGCAACATTTTCGACTTCTACCCGGACGAATTCACGGAAAAAGGCTAGTTGTTAAATGAACATGCATCGCGTATAATCATAAATAATCAAAAGTATCAACATCGTTTAAGCAGCGTAGTCAGGGTGAACAGCTTCAGAATTTTTAAATTCGGCCTCTTTTTTGTTGTGCCATCATTCGTTGGTCAGACTATATTATTCTTTTTTTTTTTTTTAATTCAGATAAACTAGTCCTTGACTGCGATCCCACCTGATGGTAAGTAGCGATGCAATCTTTGATGGTGAGGCGCACTAGTTTATTCGTTATTTTGAACTGACTGAAATAGGTTAGGTTAGGTTAATTGTGACCAACTGCGCGCGAGCCGAGCGAGCGAAGCGAGCGGTGCCGCGGCAGTGGCCGGCGAGTGCTACTTCTCAAAATAAAACAGATCAGGACCTTAGGGCACTCCGACACGGACGAGTCGGGAATTTGAACGTCGGGATTTTAAACTTTCGGTCAAATGAACTTTCGGGATTTTAAACTTTCGGCCAAACAACCATTCGGTGTTTCAATTTTCGGTCTTTTAAAATTCGGGATTTTGATACGTACCCGTATAATCCGGGATCAAATGATGAGTTGAGCATTGTTTATTGATACGGGCCGGATACATCCTTAAAAAAGTAACGTATAATTATTTTGTTTCGATTTTTTTTTCTTTGAAATGTTATTTTAGAAGCATTTTTACAAGGAAAATAAAAATAGGTAATGTAAAATTATCCTTAGTTTTCATTTGGGTGTTACGCTAGGGAAAACGAGTTCTAACAAAAAATGAGTTTTAACTGTAACATATTATGGGTATATCTTACTAATATTATAAATGCGAAAGTTTGTATGTATGGATGTTTGTTACTCTTTCACGCCAAAACTACTGAATGGATTTCCATGAAACTTGGTACACGGGTAGACCATGTCCTAGAATAACACAACGAATACTTTTTATCTTTGGATTATGTTCCCTTGGGACAATGATATTATATTAAACAGATATGTAATGAGCGCGCAATCGTGAAGACTCGAAAGGATCCCAATTGGGATCCTTTGCCTTTAGTCTGCGACACGCATCGCATCGAGTCATACGCTGCTGCGAAATTTAAAAAAAACGCCTTCGAAAATGTTTAGAAAATGTACCAATTATGATACCAAAGTTAATAAAACACAAGGGATCTCATATCACATGAAAGTATGCAATATACTTCGATTTATTAATATATTTCAGTTATTTTCCTATTATTCTGATAATTATAGGTAAGAAAAAAGAAAGAAATGGCAAATACATTTTTTGTCGTGAGAGCATACACAAGGACGCATACGCTCCGGACAAAGATTAAAAATATAGATGCGAATATTATTAGGCAGTGAAGTCATCGTTACGTTAGAGTTCTGTTTTCTTTCTTTCTAACCTTGTATTCTTTTATGGTATGATATAAGATACATTTTACTAAAACTATGATAAATATAAATCGTGATTTATTTCTCACCTATCTTTGATACAAATCGCGTCTACAAATTTTGTACACGCAGAGTGTACCGTCTGTCTTATTAAATTTGTTAGTCTATGATGTCAACGTGCTCTGATTGGTGGACAGAATAATGTCTGTTTACGTTGACACGTATTTGATAACAATAGCTGTTTCTTATTTTCTTGTTGGATTTATCATGCTATCCCTTTTCTATTATTTTAACTTGTAGTGAAATGTACAATGAACGAAAGGTGTATGCGTGTGCTGCCGCTGCTGCGCGGAACACATTTTTCGGTTGATTTGTGAATGTATAACATAGAGTCTGACCAACAAATGATGGCACAACAAAAAGGAGGCCGAATTTAAAAATTCTGAAGCTGTTCACCCTGACTGTACGCGCTGCTTAAACGATGTTGATACTTTTGATTATTTATGATTATGTGCGATGCATGTTCATTTAACAACTAGCCTTTTCCCGTGAATTCGTTCGCGTAGAAGTCGAAAATGTTGCTATTAGATTTTTTGATTGATTTTGTTTTATTATAATCAATATCTCTTGCCCGTGACTTTGTTTGCGTATAAGTTGGAAAAATTTGTAAAGTCTAAGTAGGTATATAACACTGTTAGGCAGTGCGTACTGTAATTAAAAAACATTCCTTATTACAATTCGACCCAAAACTCCATATGGATAAGCGACAGAAGGATAGGGTATGCCAAACTCAACTGTTAGAACGGCGTACTCGCATAATTTCTTCCTCTTTCTTGGACGTTTTTTTTAATTTTTTTTAATTTTTAAGAATTTACGTACGAATTTGTGAATGTTGTGCACGCCTGTAATTGTTTTGTTTGCACTGTACAATCTTCTGAATGTTAAATAGAAAAATATTGTAAACAAATTGTTGGTGTGCCTTAATAATAAAATTAATTATTTTAATAAAAATAACAAAAAAAAATGATAGAGTTATATTATAATGCTCGTTTACTTACGACACACAACTCTACCATTTTGAACTGGCGTGCCACTACCAGTGATTTCAAATTAACAATTTGTGCGCCCTAGTGGTAGTGGAGCTAGACCAGCAGTCAAGCATTTTTATCTTCAATATAATCCCCCAACTTATATGTCAACTGAACTGAACTTGTATGTTGCTTGCCTGCATAATGTGCGTTTAACTTTTCGAATACTATTAGATACAATGAAATGAAATGAAAGACAATGAGAGAGAAAGCTGGCGTTCGCTTGGAGTTTAATGAATTAACGCAAGATTTAAATTTCGTTTATATAATTTATTTACTATAACATTCACAAACAGAACATCAAAATTATCCAAATTGGAAACTGTTGCACAACGAGGGCACTTTTTTCCGGGAGTGTTCCACTTTCCTTGATTAATAGACCCTTCTTTTTTATTCTATTCAGTGTTCTCACACTTAAGTCTGAAAACGGAAATCACAATTATTTCGAAACAGTTTAATGATACCACTAAAAATAAGACATAATTAAAACAATCAAATGTCATAATATAATACAACAATATGCCTATTATTTAATTTAGTCATCCATAAGCGTCTCCTATAAACAATAGTAAATGATTGTTAAATCTAAAAGGTCTGAAAGGAGAAAAATACCTGTCATTGAAAATATGTTTTAATTTATTGTGATTCAGTAGTCGATATTTCAATTTCTTCAAGAGTTTTCAATGCCTTTGCCGTTCTGGTAATTTAAAGTTTCACCTGCTCATTGTCTATATCTCCTAAAAAGTATATTAAAGTATTACTCATTGCAATTTGTAATAAATAATCGAAAAGAATCAAGCTATTTTACTAGATATTCAAAACACTAACCTATATATGAACTTATAGTATCCAGCCGTCGCATTTTCTGTACAGATTAATCTATTTTTTTTGGTTTTGACTTTATCAATCATCTTGAAGAGAAGCCTCCTTGTCGAATTATTTATTGTTTAAAGCATTATTATAATAAAATGAAGGAAAATAAGATGCACGTAAACACAAGATGAATGAAGTTTGAAATGTCAACGACACATTTTTGACAGTGCCATATGGACTTTAATAAATAATTCAGTTCCATCTTTCGTTGGTCAGAGTCTATCTGTTTATTAGAATATCATTGCCTTGCTTAGATTATAAACCTCTAGATATAGCCATGCGACTGTAGGGAAGTGCGAAAGTGAGAAGCATATATACGAAACAAGTAAGAAAATTGAGACAAAACATAACATTCTTTTTCTCTTTCGGCGTGCCGCTTTTTTACTTGGCTCACTTTGAAAAGTGAGCCAGACAAAGACCTGTCACTGTTACTTTGAGGTCGACTCGGAATAATTTCGGCAATTAAAGTATTGTAATAGTTGTAGTGTATGTATGACAAATAGACTCCTATAGTTAAGTTTGTAGTGTATTTCATGTTAAGGTTGTATAGCACATCAGTGAAAATACTCCTTTGAGAGGTTGCTATGCTAGCAATTGATCTGTTTTTTATGTCAGATGTTTTATCGTAATTAACTATGTCAGCTCTTTTATTAAATGCCGTTAACATTATCTAATATGTATCTCTGTATAAAACACCCTGCGCTAACAGGTTAAGAACCCAAGCACGAAAAGAAAAAAAAAGCGTAGGTACGTACGTAAATAAAAATGGATTATAGTACAAAGATTGACATAGGAAAGTTACATGGCTAAGAAAATTGGTCAACTTGGAAGTATAAGATCTCTATAATGCTTGAGGGCACAGAAGGTGCTACAGATGCTGTGGAAGGTAAACTCCAAAAACCAATCCTTGTCGAAGGAGCAGGTGATGCTGAAGTAAGCAGCTATAATAAAGCGTTGGCTAGTTATAGGAAGGCTGAAACGAGCGCTTTGGTCATGCTAACTACTAACATGTCAGAAGATACAGATGTCTGGCAGGAGTTACACAGACTATTTGATGGACAGGAAGAGGACAGAGCTTACAACTTGTGTCTAGAATTCTTCGGACTTAAACAAAGTAAGGCAGACGATATTCCTACACACACATATCAAAGCATTCATTGATGCGCAAGAGAGGTACGTCGTTGGTGCATCGAGTGCGGGGGAGCGCTAATAGCATGTTGGCCGCGCTTGCAGAGCGATTGGATTGTCGCATTATAATGCACTGTTGTTTGCGACACGTGACAAATAAAGCTGAAGAATGTTTGGAATGATTTAAAGATCGAGGTTTCTAAAATTTACGCAAATGCCAAACTTCCTGAGATGTTCCTCATATGTAAAGTCTTGGACACGCTGGATGATAGGTACTTCAACATAAAGTCAAGCTGGCTGATGCTAAAGCAGGCTGTAAGGACTATTGATTGTTTAACAAGTCACCTCTGCACGTTCGAACGAGAGCTAGGCAGTCAAAAGAACTCTAAACAGGAGGCGTTAATGACTACACCAATTAAAAGAGAGTTAAAGCAAAGCATGGACGAACAGCTGATTTGCAACTATTGCTCGGGAAAAGGATATAGAGTTCGCAAGTGCAAGAAGTAGATTAAAGATGGGAGGCCACCTAAGCCATCTTCATATGCAAGTTCAACAAATTTCATTAATGGTGAATGCATGCTCACAAGAACATATCCAAGATAAAGATAATTGGTATGTGGACAATGGCGCAACGACACATATTGCGGTCCGAAGCGACTTTTTCCCGGAATTTCATGATTTTCAGATAGACCACTCAGTAACCACCGCCGACGGGACTTTAATTCCAGCATTGGGAAAGGGAACTGTAGAGGTCAATGCGTATGTCGACGATAAACAGGAAAAAATAACACTTAAGAGATGTGTGGTTGGTGCCAGCACTAACGAAAAATCTTTTTTCAACGCTAGCGGCACAAGACAGAATGCCGAACAGCGTATTTACGTCGACCACTAGAGAATGTAAGCTTGACATGGAAGGCTTAACTAAAGTTGTCGGCAAGAGGGTACCTCACGAAGGACTCTACAAGTTGGATATGAAGACAGTTGGTCATACCAACAAAACAAAAATCCATTGTGGTAAACTCAATCACTGGTTATAATCTACTACAAGTTTACCATGAGCGTTTCGCACTGCAAAACAAACGACATGTTCGCGATATTGTTAAGAGGGAGCTTGGAATCGA
Source organism: Mythimna ferrago (assembly GCA_910589285.2). NCBI lineage: Eukaryota > Metazoa > Arthropoda > Insecta > Lepidoptera > Noctuidae > Mythimna > Mythimna ferrago. The sequence continues at coordinate 28,620,931 of OU342682.1, read as the reverse complement.
TTTAAAACCAAACAATACAAAGTGCGAAGGTTGCGTTTATGGCAAATCCCAACAAAAAAAAATGTGTAGAACAAGGGAAAGAGCTAAAGTGCCAGGCGAACTGATCACACCGATGTGTGCGGGCCTTTTGCCGATAGCATCTCAAAATACAAATATTTCGTCTTATTTAAGGATGACTTTTCAAATTACCGTTTTGTGTACTTCATAAGGCACAAGTCCGAAGTTAAGGATAAGTTGTTACAAATGTTGCAAGAAGTTAAGACAGCAGGTCATATAGTGAAAACAATACAGAGCGACAATGGTGGCGAATTTGATAATGAAGCTATCCAAAGGTTTCTACAAAAGTTCGTAATTCAGCATAGACTGACAATGCCTTACACGCCAGATCAGAATGGCTGTAGTGAGCGAGAAAACCGCACGCTTGTAGAAGCTGCAAGATCGATGCTAGACGCGAGAGGAGAGATGCCACAAGTGCTCTGGGCAGAGCTCATAAACACTGCTGCATACGTTCTGAATAGGACAGGACCCACCAGAGTAGATGGAAAAGTACCTTTTGAGTTGTGGCACGGTAGGAAACCCAAAATAAGTCACTTGAAAATTATTGGAAGTGAATGTTTCCCTCACGTTCCAAAACAAAGCTGTAAGAAGATGGATAAGAAAGCCATTAAAGGACTGCTGATAGGCTATGAGAACGACGATGGCTATCGCATCTGGGACGGAAAAAAGACTCTGAGGTCTAGAGACATAACGTTTCAATCTGATGTCGAGTTCAAGATTTCTACCAGTATCCCTATTAGGTTAGAGGGAGATGACAGCGATAAACATGGTCTCATACAAGAGCAAGCTTCTGAAAATATAAGAGAAAGTGAAGAACTTAATCTAGAAGGAGATATTACTGAAGATCAAGTTCAAGAGGACATTCTTACACCTACAGAGGACCAAGTTCAAGACAATGTTCCTATACTAACAGAGGATGAGGAAGATTTCAGAGATGCTCAGGAACAATTAGAAGTAGTTGAGCCCTTCACGGAGACTCGATACAACCTTAGAAACCGAGCAACGATTAACCGACCAAAGAAACTCGAAGACTATGTTTGCTTTGTGGGTTTAGAATACTTCCCAGAAACTTATAATGACGCAATTAAGAGGGAGGACAGTGCCGAATGGCAAAAAGCCATGGTGAGCGAAATAAAATCCCTAGCTGACAACAATGTATGGACATTGTGCTACTTACCACCCAACAAAAAAGCGCTGCCATGCAAGTGGGTTTTCAGGATTAAACGAAACCCAGATGGTACCGTTGACAAATATAAAGCGAGACTTGAAGTCAAGGGGTTCAAGCAACGGAAAGGGATCGACTTTGAACAAACTTTCAGTCCAGTTGCTCGAATGGCTACAATAAGAGCCTTACTAAGTGTAAGTGCAAAGGAAAAGCTGCACCTGACTCAATTTGATGTTTCGACAGCCTTTTTAAACGGTAAATTAAATGAAGAAATTTACATGAAGCAGCCAGATGGATTCAGCGATAGTACTTCAAAAGTATGTCGACTTCAAAGGAGTGTGTATGGTTTAAAGCAAGCAACTCGTTGCTGGAATTCTTGCTTTGAGGCAATATTGCTAGAGAAAGGTTTTACGCAGAATGCAGCTGACTGCTGTCTCTTTATGAGAAAGATAGGAGACAAGAAAATTATAATAGCTTTATACGTAGATGACGGGCTTGTAGCCACAACAAATGAAGCTTTGGCGAGCCAATTCTTAAAGGAATTAGGGGATACGCTTAAAATAACTATCAAGCCAGCATCCTACTACTTAGGACTAGAGATTGCTAGATTATCAGATGGCTCTGTAACAATAACACAGCAATCTTACGGCAGGAAAATTCTCGAACGATTCGGAATGTCCGAATGCAATCCTATTTCGACACCAACCTCAGAAACAGGGAAAGTTGAGGAGAAAGAATCTGGAGAAAAGTTTCTCTATAGAGAAGCTGTAGGAGCATTGGCGTATCTCATGACAGGTACGCGTCCGGATATTGCTTATGCTGTCGGGGTCGTGACAAGAAAATTGGAGAATCCGACACAAGCAGACTGGTTGAAAGTGAAAAGAATACTCCGCTACTTGAAGGGAACAGCTAGTTACGGCAACAAATACACATGTGACTCAACGAAAGCCATTATTGAAGGTTATAGTGATGCTGACCATGCTGGAGATGAACAAACTGGACATTCTACTACAGGAGTAGCATGTTTGTTCGCCGGAGGAGTTGTTTCCTGGTTAAGACAACGTCAAGCGTCTGTTGCAATTTCAACAACTGAAGCTGAGATCGTTGCAGCGAGCGAAGGCGCAAGTGAGCTTGTATGGCTTCAGAGGTTATATAACCAACTCACAATATTAGAGGGTGTACCAATATTGGAAGTAGATAACGAAGCAGCCATACGTCTCGCACACAATCCGGAATTTCACAAGCGAACGAAACATATAAGAGTGAGACATTTCTTCATTCGTGAGACTGTTCAAGAAGGTTTAGTAGATGTACAAAAAGCCAGTTCTACTGACCAATTAGCTGACCTTGTGACCAAGGCAGTTCCAAAGCCGACGCTAATCAAGATGGGAGCTAAATTAGGGCTGCATAGTTTTTTCAACTGATGAGGGAAAGTGTTAAGGTTGTATAGCACATCAGTGAAAATACTCCTTTGAGAGGTTGCTATGTTGGCAATTGAACTATTTTTTATGTCAGATGTTTTATCGTATTAACTATGTCAGCTCTTTTATTAAATGCCGTTAACATTATCTAATGTGTATCTCTGTATAAAACACCCTGCGCTAACATTTCAGTGGTCATATTTATGGTAAAGCTTACGCAATAACCTCATTTTAGTGTTATAGTACTGTATCATGTGCAGCCACGCGGTTGCTATATCTATAGGTATTTAATCTAAGTTGCCTTGGGATAATTTTTTAACCCTCTGACAAATAACTGCAACTGTCAAATACATTGACAGCAAGTTTCAAATACGTTGATCCCATCATTCCTTCATTCGGTCAATCATTCCATCATTCGGTTATTCATTCTACCATTCGCTCAACCATTCCACGATTGGCAACAAAGAATAAATAAATGCGAAATATTTTACCTTTATTTTAATAAATAAAACAAAGTCGTATTAGTTCATTATTTATACCACAAGAACGACTACTAAAACATAAAAAAACCGGCCAAGTGCGAGTCGGACTCGCCCATGGAGGGTTCCGTAGCAGCAAGTAACATAATATAAAAGTTCTTGTAGTTCGTTGTAACTTTGATCGATGTTTTAATAATAGTGTATTTTTTTAGATTTATGACGTATTAAAAAAAAAACTACTCACTAGATCTCGTTCAAACCAATTTTCGTTGGTAGTTTACATGGTAATGTACATCACATATTTTTTTT